>PVKH010021688.1:0-14267 GCA_004027955.1 Chaetophractus vellerosus | reverse complement strand
GGCCAAACAGTTGAGGGTTCTGGGGGAAAGAGGGGAGGATCCGGGCGACCTTCTCCACAAATGGAGGCCGTTCCTAATGGCGGTTCCCAGCCTCAGGCCGGCTCTTAATGTGGCCGATGATTTCTACAAGGTCATGGACCTGGCTTTTTAAAATCTCAGACATATGGAAGGGAGACCCGGCGAGCCCCGGGCACATCCCACGCACACACACACCCTCCTAAATCTGCTCCTTAGCTGCGCCGGAGCAGCCGGGAAGAAGCCTCTGCGTGACAAGGTCCTTTCTATTTAAGGGATGGCCGAGGCCCCGAGGCCCGGGACAGCCGCCTGCCCTCCTCCGAGCTCTCTGCAGGAAGGGGCCTGAGGTTCTCCGCGGCGGGCTCGGGCAAATAAATGGGGCAAAGGAAAAAGGGCACCTCTCTTTTCTCATCACTTCCCTCCCAACCCGGAGCACCTTCCCCCTGGCCACCCACTCCCCTCCTCAGCCCAGGCCTAAAGGACGGGGACGAGAAGCACGGAGCGCGTTTCCTTGCTTCGCTGGCTACATCTTGGTATAAGGAGACTGTAAGAAAAGGCTTGGGTGTGTGTGTGGGGGGCGTGGAACCCGGGTCTGGTCGGAGTTGGAAGGAGGTGGAGAAGGGGTTGAGAGTTCGCGTTTCCGGGCCTGTTTTCCAGCCATCCCCTTTCCCATCCAACAACCCCCAAACAGTCAGGATAGGAGTGGCGTGGGGCGGTGAGGAAAGGCCCAAGAGGCAAGAGAGAGGAAGACCCTTCCTTCCTGTTGTTCCAAGTCGGTCTGCCTCCACCGGCTCGCGAAGCCTGCTCGCTCGCCTCCTCGCTGCTGCCTGGGCCAGAGTCGGCCGCGCACAATGTCGCTGTATGTGTGGTGTGTGTGTCTTTGTGTGTGCTGGGGGGAGGGGGTGTCTTCTTCCCCATAAGTTTCCAGCAGCTGCCGCGGGAGCCCTTCCGCGCCGGCGCCGCCCCCAGCAGCCCCGCCGGCCCTCCCCGCGGCGAGAAGGGGACGCGGGGATCGCCGCCCCGGCTTTGGCTTACCTGAAGAAGGCCTGTCCGAGTAGCGCGTGCAGTAGACCCAGGCCGGCCAGAGCATGGGCTGCGTGCCCAGGTTGGCGCTGGCCTGCGAGCTGTCCGAGTCCGAGCTCACCGACAGGTCGCCGCCACCCAAGCCCCGGGGCTTGAGCGCTCCGTCCAGGGGGCCACCGGGGTCGCCGCCTTTCTTGGCCCCGCCGTGGAGCGAGAGCGCTTTCGAGCCGCCTTCACCGTCGCCGGGAGAGTCGCCCCCACCGCCGGGCAGCGGCCCGCCCGCCCCGGGCACAGAGGGGGGGTTCTGCCGGGGCTCGCGGCTCCCCGACAGCAAGAGCTGCTCGGCGCCGCCCGCGCCGCCGCCTCCCTCTGCGCCGCCCGCGCCGCCGCCGCCGCCTCCTCCTCCTTCTTCTCCTCCGCCTCCTCTTCCTCCCCCTCCGCCCGCACAGCACGTCCCGGCGTCCTTCCTCCGGCCGAACTCCGGCCGCAAGATGTTGTCGATGAAGAAGTTGGTGATGCGGTGAGGGTGTTGGTGGTTGCCCGGCGCCTGCAGGACCACGGGCAGGATCAGAGCCCGCCGGCGGCCGGTGTCCACGTCGCTGGGGCTGCTGCCGCCGCCGCCGCTGGAGCTGCCGCTGCTGCTGGATTCCGGCTGCCGCTGCCCCTCCGCCGCCGCGTCGCCGGGGTTCGGGTCATTCTCCTCCATGCTGTTCATAATCAATCCCAAATTGTTTCTCCTGGGGACCTCCCTCCCCCACAAAACAAGTCAGCCCTCGGCCCGCCGGCGGCACGCGCGGAGACCCACGCGGAATCGGCCGAGGCTGGGCGACGCTGCCGCGGCCAGGGCTGTTGTCTTAAAAGTAGCCGGCTCCGCTCTGAGCGGAGCCACGTTCGAATCCAAGAGTTGGGTTAGAAAAAGAATAATGCCCCCCGCGCGCGAAGATGCCGGGAGATTTAAGAGTCGGGTCTTTTTTTTTTTTTTTTTTTTTTCCTCTCCAAGCGCACCCAGACGCTCGGTAGTAACAATAGTAGCAGTGGGGAGCAGGAGGCGCCGGGAATGCCTACCCCTCCTGCCCCTGCGCGCTCAGTCTCGGGTCTCCTCTTCGCCTTTCGCTTCCTCGGGCTCCGGCGCTGCCGCGGCTGCAGCCCGGGGCTTTAATCCTGGACATCCAGGCAGCGCGCTCTCCCCGCGGCATTCACGCTCTGGCCCGGGCCCCGCTCCAGCTCGCGCAGCCCGCCGGGCCTGGCCGCACCCGCCCCCTTACCCCGGCTCCCCCGGCGGGGCCGGTCGCGCCGCGTCCTCGAGGGTGCGGGGCGGGAGCCGTCAGCGCGGGAGCCGCTGCCGCCGCCAGCACGCACATGGAGGGGCGCGGGCCGCGGGCTGCGCTCGGCCCTCGGGCCCCCCTACGCGCGGCCGCCTCCCCGCTGGCGGGCGGGCTCGCAGAACCGGCATGGGGACGCTCCCCCGCCGCCGCCGCCGCGCGGTGCCCCCTCGGCGCTCCGGGGTCCGAGTTGCATGGGTGAGGGGCAGGGAAGGGGCGGGGGCGCGGGCGGGCCGAGGGGCTGGGCCGCCGCCCTCGGCTCCCTCTCGGCTCCGCGCCCTGGCGCTGCCTCGGCCTCTCGCGCGCTGGCGAAATTTCGAGGCCACTTAGCTGAACCTGAAACACTTTCACTCTGGATTTTTGTTCTTATTTTTAATAGACCCCCCTCGAGTGACGTCGCGGGCCGGTCTCCTGGACACGTGCCTCCGGCCAATGGCCGCGGCGCCGCGCGCCCACGTGACCCGCGGACGGCCGCTGGGTGACAGGAGCCGGCCCGCCGCCCCCTCCTCCGCCGCAGCCCCTCCCCTTCCCCTCCCTCCCCTCCCCCCCTTAAAGCGGCCGCGTCCTCCCGGCGCCCGGGTGCAGGAAGATGGGGTTGGCGGGCACAGCGAGCCCCGAAACACAGCGAGACCCCCGGGCGGCGTCCGCCGCGCTCGCTTTCGCTTTCGCTTCGCAGTTCTTTGATTTGAGAAACCACCGACAACATCCCCGCCAAATCACTCTGTTAGGAATATAAGTGCGCGCGCTATAAGATTGCTATTTTTAACATTTCCATATTGTTTACCGTGGGGGAAAGTCCCACAATTCCTTGCACAAAAATGCATAAATAATATTAAATGAGCAGCCGAGATACAAAGGGACTTTTGTAGTCCGCTTTACTTGCTGGTGGAAAAGGAAATTGTCACTTACATTTGACTTTGGTAACCCGGACTGTTTCCTCTCTTAAACGCAGAGCTGGTGAGCGGACCCCTCCTCCTTTAGACACTCGTGTGTGTGTGTGTGTGTGTGCGCGCGCGCGCGTGCAGGGAGGCGTGTGCATACGATAGAATTCCACCCGGAGACACCCGATTTTCATGTAACGTGTATATAGATAGGAGAGCGCGGGAATATGGTTTGGGGCTCAGTTTGAGGGAAGGAGAAATAAAGGAACATCCTGGGTTATAATTGAATCTTCTGTTTGGAAACATGAGGAGAGCTGATCAGTGAAAGCTTCAAAGCAATTCCGAGAGGAAATGTACCCGAGAGCAGCTGCCTCTCCTCCTTCTGCCCCCTCCTTTTAACCCCTCCCCAACGTTTCAACCATGATTAAGGGGCTACCAGGACATTCCCTTCATTTTCTTTGTCTTAAACTCATTCAAACTAGTTTCGTAGAAGAGCAGGGCCAGATGAAAGGAGAATTAAGAATCAAATGGTGGGGTGGGGAAACGGACAGGTGGCAATCCTAATTTGTTTCTCCCCTCTGTTTCCTCTGACCCTTTCTAAACTCCCTTTCCACTTGTCAGAATGTCCAGCAAGAACTTCTGTTTCCTCTTCTCTTCCCCTTCTCCCTCATGCTCCTTCTTCCTCTTCACCACCTGCCCCAGACACCCCACTTAACACCGATCCTTAGCCCTGGAGCGCCCGCTCCTCATTTAAATTGCAGTTTATGTAAATTTGTGAACGTCAAGAGACGTCCAAAAGTGCAACTCTGAGGGTGAGAGTATCGCACAAAAAAAATACACTGGGAAAGATGGGATGGGAGGGGGGAGGGGAGGAGAAAGCCGGGACGCGCCTAAGTATGACTGGCCTGGGACGCGGCTGGGCCTGGCACTAGGCGGGATGCAGGCGCCGCGGTCTCCCGAGGTGCGGAGCAGCGGAGGCCCACCGCGGGGCCAAGCTCTAGGCCTGAGGCAGGCAACCAGGGAGCTGCCAGGCCCGGAGAGAATGAGGTGGGGTTTGGGCGAAAAGCTGCCCCAGGCAGCTGGACAAGCCAGGCCACCCCTGAGGCGTGCAAGTTACACCTTCGCCAGGCTCGGCTTTCCTCTTGCCCCCATCCACATCCATTCTCTTAACTCGGCCGGTGTTCGGCTCTGCCCCATCCTACTCCAGTTCTGGGAGGGGACAAGAAGCAACAGTTGCCAAGGCATTGCTCCGAGGCAAGTTAACACTTGGAGGGGTGCTGGGTGGTACTGAGCTGGGGTCACCCCGGGAGTTCTGGGAGGAGGTAAAGGGCTGGGGTCATCCTGCAGCAAAAGGTGGCTAGGCTGACAGCAGACAGGGTGTACTCAGTGCTCTAGAGACAGGATGGAGGGAGGCTCAGCCCATCTTCTGTGCCCCTCAGTCAAGGTGGGAAACCACCTTTCTTTTGGGGTGACTCACCTCTCTACCTGCTTGCCTCCACTTCCCCTGCCATTGGAGGGCTCCTCAACAAAGTATCTCCCTAGGCACAACACATGCGAGGGTTCCTCTAAAAAATCAAAACCCCAGGCTTGTCCCCAGGAAAATGGGGCTGAAAATGGGAAAACCCATTGATATGTGTTTATGGTGTGTGTGTGTGTATGTGTGTGTGTGCTTTGAGAACTTCCTTCAACGCAGGGAACCATAATCCTTACCAGCCAGGAAATGGATAGTTCCAGTTACTTGGGGTCTCCTGATTGCCAGGCTCAGAAGGTGGGAGGACCCAGGTCTGTTTTGCTTCCTGCTGTTATATGAGGATGATTTCTCCACTTCTTCTAGGAAACCTGATTTGGTCCTCTCCTGAGAAGTGTTTCTTAATACTTCTTCTATTAGTATTGCCTCTAGGTGCCCTAGCATTAAGTTACCCCAAGCTGCTGGACTTCAGCCGCGTTCCTTCCCATCACCCAGACCCACATTCATGGCTGCAGCGTAAACTCTTCAGCCTGTTACCTCCCAGACAAATCGAGTCTGTTGGCGGTGTTCTGCGGACACCCGAGTCTTCAGGCTCCACCGTCACTCTGGTTCGAGGGAAAAGGGAATTCCTTAGACGCCTTGGACTTAGGTGACTGGCCAGAAGGTGGGAGTGGGAGGAGGCGTGGGGCGAGGAGGAGGAGAAAGAAAGGAGAGAGAATTAGAGGATGATATCAGACTACCTAAAGCGACCCAGACACGAAAATAATTCCAGAAAAGAGAGTCCCTTTCTAAAAAGCGCCACCCAAAGCAGGAATATGGAAAGTGGGGGAATCTGGAACAAAGCAGCAGAAAGTTGGTTTGCTCGGGGCGGGGGATGGGGATGGGGGAGGTAGGGTCTTAAAAACACAGGAATCGCCTGTCTCCGAAGCTTCTAAAAACACGCGAAACCCCACCGAGGGCTTGAGGCCCAGCCCCTCGCTCCTCGCCCCCAGTCTGGGACATGCCCCGGCCCTGCTGTCTGGGTCCGGGGAGAGTCGGCATTTTCAGGTCTCTCTTTTGGGATCGCGGATCTGTGGAGCGCAAGGCTCTCGGCGGCCTTGCGCGCTAGCTGAACGCGCTTCTCCACTTGCCCGACTGGAGCTCTGCTGCCGCCGCCGCTCTCCAAGATCTGCTTTTACGCGTCCGATTAGATAAACCATGCTCGGACATTTGCTTCTCCCCCAACGTAAAAGTGAGGGCCTGGTCCAGGAAGCCCCTTTCCCTCCTCTCTTCTCACCAGAGACCAGGAGAATGTGCGCAAAGCACCCGCTTACACAGTACTACCCTCCATATTCTCCGGGTTATCTGCAGAAATAGGGGTCCCAGAGAGTATAAAGAGGAAAGAAGCTTTCAAGACACGCTGAGTTTAATAAAATTAACGCTAATATTACAAGTAAAATCTCGGCGCATGGCTTCGGATTACAGTAGCGCTCCTGGAAACGCAGCTGCGGATACAGTCTCCCCATTTGTTTTTAAAGCGACCCTGGAGGAGGGCGACTTCCCTGGCCACTCTGCTGTCCTCCTCACTTCCCAGGCTTATCTAGGTTGATGTGGTGGAGCGCGGAAATAACGAAAGCAATTAGAGTGGCATTCTCTCGCTGAGGTCATCAGTCACTCGGTTGGTAGAGACTCCCAGTAACTGCGGTGAGCGAAATCTCGATCCAAGCACAGGCCGGTGGTGCACCGCGCGGCTGAGCGATGTTTGAGCCCCGCACCGCGGGCCCCCTGGACGCCGGGCCCAGGAAATTGGGGCGGAGGGTGGGGAAATGCCTCCGGCCTGGGCAGAGAGCCACCCTGAGCCCCTGGTGCCGCCGCCCCGACCCAGGCCTGCGGACAAAGACCGAAATGAAGGGCCGCGGGGAAGAAGCAGGGCTGCGTGGTGCGGAGCAGACGGGGTGCCAAGGTTAGGTGTCTCCGCTCACCTCCTAAGGAAGAAGAGGACAGGCTTCCAGACCCAAGGAGCGAATTCGGGGGCCGGGGTCAAAGAGACTGGTGTTCCGGGGTCAGGAACCAGGTCCGCATAGCCCCAGTAAGGAAATGGCGGGCCGGGAAGGGGCCTCCAAGGGTCTGGTTTGGGGGTGCACACACCCTTATGTGGCTTCGCGCCGGGCTGATCCCAGTCTGTGGTTGGTGCCTAAGAGAGGCTTGGCCGAGTGGAGGCAGCGATCACTGGCACTTCCCGTCCGGGCTCTGCTTGGAGAGCTGGAGAAGCAGCAGCTGGGCTTGAGCAAAAGCACCCTGGGTGTTGGCGGCGTGGAGGCGTGGAGTGGTGAGGCGCCCACGGGAGACCGCCCTCTCTCCGGGCCAAGGGGAAAGGGCAGTGCAAGTTGGAGGAGCTGGGGGGAAGGCTGTGGGATGAAAGATGCAGAAATTACCCCTCACCTGGTTTCACACGAAAACAGAAAACAAGCTTCTCGAGAATACTCAGGGATTGCTCTACTTGTGCTGGTAAACCCCACACCCAAATAATTCCATTCTGCCCTAGCCCCACCGTGCATCCTCCCTTGGCATTTCTCTAGTGCCAGGTGAGCCCTGGGCCAGATGACCTGACTCTCTCTGGAAATCACCTTGTACCTTGGGTCCCCTCTTCCAGTCTCTCACTCAGTTGCATTGCTCTTCTCAATCCTGGTGGAATTCGGATCCCTCTGGAAGTGGGGCCCACTTGAACTGAAGGTCAAGCACTGCATTTTGCCAAACTGACCCACACTTTGGAGTCTGGAGTCTTCTCTGAGAAGGCTGTGTGGGGGTCTTGGTTACCTAACATCTCTACTGTAATGAAAATGTCCCCTCAGAATTGCAGCAAACCAGAAGAAATGGCACATTCCAAACAATCTAGACAGGAGAAAGTAAAATTAGTTTGGCAAAGGAATTTGCGGAAGGGCACCTATAGCTTGAGATGGCTTAGAATACCACAACAGGATGGAAAGACATAAAAGGATAATGGTGTTGAAAGAAAGAAAGAAAGAAAGACTACAATTTTACAACCATTTACAAATGGTGGAAGAAATACTGCTATCTTCCTTTTGACCTTTCAAAAGAAAACAAGAGCTTAACAAGGAGTATGGAGTTTCTTTTCTTTTTCTTTTCCTAACAGCCATGGGTAATAACAGGGAAATTTAGTGTAAACACTTCTATGCTGCCTTTCCATTATTTCCAGAAATATGATTTGATTATTTAGAAGGTTTCTGGAATTTTAGGTAACTACAGCTTTAACTCAAATCATCCAGATTCCAGTCTAACCAAACTACCTAAAGCTAGTTAGACACATAACTCATTAGTCTAAGTTTTATGTAAGGAAGAAAATATCCTAACCACGACCTCCCAAATATAAAAAACAACGGAATGGTGCTTGGTTGGGGAATCCACATAGAGTTATATACTGGTCAATTTGGGGGAGACAGATTTTTTTTTTTAAAGTACAGTTACATTAAAACCATGACATTGATTTCTTTCTTCCTTTTATAAGATAGAAATATATCACGATATGTAGTTTTCTGTAAAAGGATGAAACTAAATTGTGAATTGAATCATTTGAATCATTGAAAACATTTCCTACAGTTAATTAAATTATTCATTGATTTTGCTGAGTTCAACAAAGTTGGTAATTTCTTTTGAATAAGCATCATTAATTTATGTACCTACTTATGTGCATAGGACGTGAGAGATTTCCATGTACCTGATCAATTCCTGTGTTAAGTATACAAGCACACTCATGTGAAGCATAGCAACCTTTTATAAATACATATGTATGTGCAGTAATAAGCTTTGCGGACTCACACACAAGGATGTGGCACTACTGTCACACCTGCATTGTGGACGCCTGGCCTTAGTTGCTTCCTGCCAAGCAGTATTTACCAAGGCCAAAAGACCCTTCTTGGGCAGATACCCTTCAGCGTTCCCATTGGGCTCACAGGTCCAGTCTCACTCCCTCTGCGCACCTTCGACTTCCACACTTTCCCCCTCCTCAAAGCACTTCCGTTTTCTTAGAAAGAAAAGTCCAGCAGAGCGGTATTTTAAAGTTAAGGCACATGATAGAAGCGTTCTCTTTCTCTTTCCTCAATTTTTCTTTCGCTGAGCCCTCAAAAAACATCCTATTTCACTTCAAGTAGCCTCTTCACGTTGTATTCTATTTTACAGAGTTTCAGGATTTTGTGTGTGTCTCAGGTCAGTTAATCACTTAAGACACAACAGCCTCTGTGGTGACAGTAAAGTTCAGCAACTCTACCATTTAGAGCGTTAACACCGGGTAGGAAAGAAATGGGATGTGCACGAGGATTTCCCACATATGTAGCTAATTCCATTAAATTCCTCGGGATTTACACCACCCCCTCCACCAGGAGCAAGAAATGCGGACTGTTCTAATTAGCTGCCTGCTCTTAGGTCTCAGGTCACACTGCCAGGACTAACTTTGATGGCGGTGTGACCTCCCTGTTGCAGATATCTGGAGGCCGCGCCAGGACCAGTTGGGGCGGGGACCCTGAGAGCTCTGCCAAGCCGGACTTGAGTGTTTGGCATGGAGGGATGGCCGGAGCGCCCCGAGGGAAGAGCCTGGGCTGCCAGAACAAAACAGCACACTTCGGATGAAACGTAGGTTTTTCTGTCTTATTTGCAGGTACAAGTCCAGCTGATACACGTCCAAAGCTGTCCTGAAAATCTCAGGCCTTGGAAACAGAATGTGAAATCGAGTGTCGTTCAGTTTGAAACCATACTCTTCGGCAATCCGCGACCAGAATGGATTTCGAATCAAGAAGTAAAATCCCTAAAGAGGAGAGGACCTGCCAGGGCCCGAGGCCGAGCCAGAATGCAGGCTTGTAGCTCTTTTCCCGGGACGAGAAACAACTCCGAGAGAACAAACAGACAAAAAACAAAACAAAACAAAACAAAAACAAAAACGAGAGGAAAGAAAGCGGGGACGACCGTGTGCACGTGAAGTAACTAACCCCGGCGCGAGGAGAGCTCCCTCTCTGGGAAAGGAGGCGCCTCGCAGTTCTAGGCTCGCTGGACAGGTTCTGGGCAGGTTTGGGGTGCCGCGCCCATGTGTCACTCGGGTCCTGGGATGGGGGTGAGGGGAGGCTCGTGGGCCACACACATCGCAGTCCAGTTTGCTCTGTCTAGCGGGATGGGGAGGGGGACCTGTGCTCCCCGGGTTACCTAGGAATGACCCAGAGGTGACTCGGTCCGAGCACCGGGCCTGACGCTTATTTAAGCCATTGAACACCAGGCTTCACCCCGCAGGGGAGAGGCAAAGCGCCAGGGAAGTTGTCGCGGTTTAGGAGGTGGAGGTGGGGGGGATCCCTACACTGGATTTTCTCTCCTTGCGTCTGCAGCGCTCGCTGGCCGCTGGCGCACGCCGGGCCAGGGGCGTTTACCCGCTCAGAGGTGACCCGGTCTCCTCCAGAATTAGCAGTCTCCAATTCTCTAGCTTTCTCTGGACTCCCCTCCCCACCCTCGCCACCGCATTCGGTTGGTTGAGGGGATCTCTTTCTGCAACTTCAAGACCGAGACCCCAGGAGCGTCCCCGAATCGCCCCTGGAGTAGGTTTCCTCCACCCATCGAGGAAAGCCGGGTCTGCCTCCCTCTCTGGTCTGGGTCTGAGTAAGCGGCGGAATACGTGGCGAACGTCTGCCTCCAGGCTCGTGTCTTCATCGTATCCGAGGCCTGAGCAGTGACTTTTAGGGGATAATTCCTAGTGACTTTGGCCTGCGACCTGCGATCCCCGCAGTGCGCGGAGAGGACTCGCGCCACAGAGAGGGAGGGAGGGGGCGCTGTAGCTCCGGCGCAGGACCCCTGGCCCGGGGAGGCGGGAGGAGAGTCCACGCTGGCGCCTTCGGTGCTCGGAGCCGGCTCCTGAGTGATGCTGTTCCTCCCACATTCGTATCATTTAAGGAGGAGGGGACCCCTGATCCAGTCGGTACTCGCGGCTCTACCCTCTACCGCGCGCCAGCGAGTGCCCCAGAGTCAGAGCCACGGATTCCGGAGGAGCCTGGGCTTGGCAACTTTTCCTGAGTTGAAAGCGTTCCCTCCCTCTCTCCCATCCCCCAAATCCCCAGTATTGTGGGGGTCTGGGCGCCTAGCGGGGAGAGCGAACGGGGCGGCCGAGGCTGCGGGAGCCGGCGGGAGCCGAGCCCAGCCAGCACCCCGGTGCCCTGGCAGCACTCCGCGCCAGGCCCGAACAGCTTGGGCGCATCCGGGGACAGCCCCCGAGGCGCGGCGCGCCCCCGCGGCCCGGGGCGCGGATTTGTGAATGAACCGCTGAGCTCTTTGCCAGCTCACAGATCAGAGGGCTGCGATCGCTCCACCGACGTGGTCCAATGATTCGCTGCAATATCTGCAGAGACCCGGGGAGGGGGTTAAGAAAAAAGGCAGGAACTTCAAAGCTAGGATGTCCGGACTCAGCGTAAAGGGGAGCCTCTTCTAGGATGTTAAGATTTTAAAATAGCACCCTTTCCCCCAACCTCCACTATCCCAAAGTCATTCCTAACCGAAAAGACAGTGACTAAGCTCCGGCGGCTTCTGCATCCTCTTCATGATCCCCGGGGGATGCTGTGTGTGTGTGTGTGTGTGTGTGTATGCGTGCGTGCGTGAATCACAGCCCCGAGCCTTAATCCTTTTACTTCCGGGTGCGGGTCTCCACGGCCTCCAGGTTGGGTTGGACTTGCTTCATTAAGTGGCTGTGTTATTCACAAATAGCCGCCCCCCAATATCCAGTTCCCTCCTTTGAAAGTTAGTCTTCACTGTTCTCCCTAAAGTTCTCGTGTTGGGGCGAGGTTGGAGCAGACGCCCACGTGTGCAGGGGTTCTCTTCCTCGTGGCCCCCTCTTCAGAGAGAAATCAGTCCACAAATCCCGAAGACTGTGAGCATGCGCGCTCACAAACTTGGCTCCCCGCTTCTCTCCTAGGCTAGTGTTGATTGCATTTCAGAAGGGTCTCCTCAGCGTTCTCCCGTCAACAGGTTTTTAATTTGTGCGCTATTTTCTGAAGAACCGTGGAGAAGGGGGAGGAGAGAAGATGGGGGTTCTGTGGGGGTAGGGAAGTTGCTGAAATGAAAGGAGAGAGAGGTCAGAGGTTAGGAGGGATTAAGGCTTGGTGAGCCCTCTCATCCTCAGTGGCCCGGGGAGGGAATCACTGGAGCGGGGGTGCTGACATCTTTTAAACAACCGATTTGGGGCGGGGGGAGGGCAGGAATCCAGCGAAGACACAGGGGGGAATCTAAATGACCAAACTCCTGCAAAAGTGGGAGAGCACAAGATGACAGGATTTAGGAGATTCTAGAGGGAAAAGGGACGTAGAAGGGATGGAAAACTTTTCATCTCTGATGCTTCAGTCTCCCGGTGATAACTTTACCTACAAGTTGCAAAGGCTTTCCTGTGGCAAAGGGAGACCCCTGAATTCTCTCTCACCCCAATTAGGGCAAACTCAGTTTCTATCCATGCCCAGCAGGAAATGTGCACTGTTATCTCCAAGGAAGTTTTTTAAGGGTGCTCCCTTCAGTAGCAGCCCCAGCCCCAGTCTTGCTCCCTCCTTCCCACCTTGCTTGGGAAGAGGTTCTGAAGCCCCTCCTCTGCTGTGCTCCCTGTGGGACCCAGACTGTCCCAGCCACCAGAGGGAGTCTTGTGTTTGGGGGCTTTCCAAAGCCATGATGGTCAAGAGTCAAAGCCCTCACCTTAACAGTCGCCACCACGGTCACCATCACACAGCTATCTACCTCCTGCTGTGCTGATGACTCTGAGGTCCCCGCTCACAGTAAGACTCAGGTATCTACCTGCCTCCTGGACTCTTCCACTTGGTAGTCTAATGGGCACCTCAAATTTAACAGGTCCAAATCAGTTTTAGAGTCCTGTCTCTTCCCCAACCTGTTCTTTGCCGAGATGTCCCAGTCGCTCAGGCCGAACACTCAGGAGGTATGAGCGACTCCTCCACTTCTTCCACATGCCACACCCTGTCTAGTAGCCAGGCCTGCTGGCTCCACCGTCAATATCTAGCCACATCTGTCACCCCAGCCATTTGACCTCCTACCTGGATGACTGCAGCGTTTGACCTTTCTACCTCTACTATCAGCCTACAGTCTGTTCTCTTTCCATAGAGCTTCTAAAAGGCAAACAAGACTGTGTATTGGTTAAAATAAATTATTTCTGTGCACACTGAGCATTAGATGCAAATCCTACCAGGACCTCCATGATGGGCCCTGCTATCTCTCCCCACTGAGGTTCTAACACCCTCCTCTCCCTCAGCAAGCTCCAGGGACCCTAATCTTGCCGTTCTTCATATATGCCAAAGCTGCTTACACCTCAGGGCTTTTGCCTTTGCTCCTTCCTCTGTCTGGAACATTCTTCTTCCAGATCTTTGGACACTTAGTCCACCCAGAGGGATATGACACTACTAAAACAGCTTCCAATACAGGTGTATTCTTTATAGCACTCATAGCTACTTGAAAGGATATGTGTGTCAATTTGTTTATTGTCTGGCTCCTCTCCTGGAAGGTAAACTTTAGGAGGGGAGAGGTTTTGGGCTTCTTCATGGCTCTAGCTCCAGCCCTGAAGAGTGACTGATACATGGAAGCACCAAATTAGCGTTCTTAATTTTTGTTTTTTGGTCTCAGGACCACTTTACGTTCTTAAAGATGATTGAGACCCCTAAAGAGCTGTTATTTATTTGGGTTTTATCTATTTATATTTACTGTATTAGAAACTGAAGCTGAGATGTTTTAAAATATTGGTTGATTGATTCACTTAAAATGACAGTAAAACCCACTTCATATTTACTTAATATATTTTAATGAAAACTTACTATATTTCCCAAGACAAAAAAATTAGTGAGAAAAAATGGCACTGTTTTTACATTTTTACACATTTCTTTAATGTCTGGTTTAATAGAAGATAGATGGATTACCATTTCTGCCAGTGCAATAAATTATTTTAATTGAAATATATTAAGAAAATCCAGCTACTCACAGATATGTTATTAGAAAAAGGAAGAATATTTTATTTATTAACCTTGTCAGATAACTGCAGGAATTTTCCCTTGGTAATACATCAAAACTCGGGTAGTGGTTTCTTAAAGGTGAGTTGCAATATGGAATCTGAATCCATATCAATGAACATTTCATACTCTTCTACATTAAAATCCATTGATTTGTCTTGCACTTTGAATGGATCTTTTACTATGCAAGATTTTGTAACATCATTAGTTGGTCATTTGGAAAATATTTTTCCACTGAGTTATGCAGATCTTCCAAATGTTGACATTTCATTAAACAATCTAAAAATCATTTGTTGGGCCCAGCTAGATAGCTCAGTGGATAAAGAGCGCGCTGGGATACCACATGGGAGGCCCTGGGTTCGGTTCCCGGGGACCTCTCCTAGCGGGCAGACCGCCTTGAGAATGGCAAGCTGCCATGGGCGGGCCAGAGCCGCCGTGGGCAGGGCAAAAAGCTGCCACGGACAGGGCAAAAAGCCACCACGGGCAGGGCAGGTCGCCTGTGAATGGAACGCAGCCAGCCACCCGCGAACTGGAGCCGGCT
>PVKH010021686.1:0-14269 GCA_004027955.1 Chaetophractus vellerosus | reverse complement strand
GGGAAGGAAAGAGATGGCTAACTACATTGGACAAGTATTACTTCCAGTTGACATATACATTCTTATATAAGCCCTGTACATTCTTTCAGGATCAAACCATATTTCACAAGTGCAGGAAAAAAGCTGAACGGGAATAAAATGGGGTGTAAAGAGAATATGGAGGTAGACATGGCAAAAGAAATTAAACTAAAATCAATGTTGGAAGGAAAAAAAAATCCCTCAAACATTTTTTAAATCCCACAAATATTAAAAAGAAAATGCTTAGAATGACATATCCATATAAGATACTTGATCTCATTAATATGCCAATCACTTTGGACATTTATATTTGTTTTTGGTTGGAAAAATATTGTAAGTGAGCCCTGTTGAAAGACTTATTTTCACTGGTTCCTGAATTACAGCAATGAATTTGGACACTTCAGTCAACAACTAAAGACCTGAAATGCAGCTCATTGCAAAAATCAAGAAAACCAGATATAACAACTGGGTACAGCTCCATGAATTTTGGCAATTTCAATTCTTCAAAGGAGAAGGAACATAAATGTTAACATGTGATTATTAACAAGTGATCTGCAGGTGATTAATATAAACTTTGTATTTTGAAAAGTTGAGGCCTGGGAGAAATACATTTAGAAAACATTTATGGTGAGAATAGAATGACATAGAACATCAGTTTTTGATTCAGGTTTGCCTGGATTAAATTCAGTATGATTTTCAGTGAGCTATTTAAATCTCTCTGATATTGTTTTTGAAGCTAGTTAATAGGATTAATAATGTCTACTTTATATTGTTTTTGTCTGTTATATATACCAACCACTGCCATTTAAATAGCATGTACAATAAATAGCAGATTTAATTTTATCATGTAAGCCACCTTTTGTCAAGAAGACAATAGCATGCTTCCTTAATGTGGAACCCAGTTCGTTTCAGCATTAAATTGGAGCCACCATTGGTTACAAATGCCTAGGTCAAGAGCTATATATTTGACAGGTACAGAATAAAGAAACAGCTCTTGTCTGCTACAAGTTGCATTTGTCATAAATCCTGCTGACAGCTCTGGTAAGAAGGCCCCAAAAGGAAAATATTTTCAAAATTAGGAAATGCACTGAGGACTTGAAGGAGAAAAGGGCCTGAGTGGCAGTAAAATCGCCAGCAAGAGAGCTTTGTTTCCACTTTGAACTTTTTTTCTGCCAGTCTCCAAATGCCAGTTTCTCCCACAAAATGCAAAAATGAATAGAGGGAACAGAACGGATGTAGGAGTTCAAAGCCGGATTTCTTTGAGCCTGCGCTGTCAGGACAGAGTCAGGGCCAAGGATTCCTCTTTCAAGCGATCTGATTACTTGAACTTAATTTCACAGTCTATCAGTTACCTGAGAAACATTATTTTCTTCTGCCTGGTCAAGTCAAAAGCAAGATTTCACAGGTATAAATAAAGAGAGCAAATGATTTAGTCTCTCAGGGGAATGCTAACCAGTGCAGACATGAGCCAGCTTCTTATAGCTTCCTGCACTGCTGGTGTATTCCGATGCATTGGTTAAATCACGGAATGCTTTTAATGGCTTTAGCTTCTGCCTGTGGAAAAATAGGCCTAATGGTATCTTAAATGTGCAAAGGGCACGGTATTGGTAGATACTAAGTAAGCCTAAGATTTATAATATCACTGGTGGTGTTATACTCAGGAATATTAGCATGCTTTTAACATATTTCTCTCAGATAATCAGAAAAACAGGCACCTTTGGCTAATTGACACAATACCTAAACAAACAATTTTCAGAAGATTTTCACATCCTGTGATAGATTTGTGGACTGCTAAATGTAAGAAGACTAGAGGTGAGATTTTTGATGTACTTATGTATGAATTTATTTTTTTAAATTAAATTTTATTTACTTCTCCTACCCCTGCTTGTTGTTTGTTCTCCATGTCTACACCTGCTCTCTGTGTCTGTTCTCTGTGCTCATCTTCTTTTTAGGATGTACCGGAACCGACCCCAGGACCTTCCATGTGGGAGGGGGGTGCCTAATCACTTGAGCCACCTCCGCTCCCTGCTTGTTGTGTCTCTCATTGTGTTTTCCTCCTTGTGTCTCGTTGCTGTGGCAGCTTGCTGCACAGCCCATTGCATGAGTTCACTGTCCTGCTCATCTTCTTTAGGAGGCATCGGGAACCGAACCTGGGAACTCCCATGTGGTAGGCGGGAGCTCAACCGCTTGAGCCACATCTGCTTGCCTGAATTCATTTTTATGTATTTATGCCTTGCCTCATTTGAAAAGAAGATTTAAGATCTCTTTAAAACAATATATGTGTTAAAAAAATTAAAATAACTCAGCAAGGAAATGAGGGAAAACATAAAATAAGAGTAAGAAAAATAAGATAGATTTGAGGTTTGTATAAAAGCTGATGGCCATGTGGCTTTTTTATTTTTGTTATTTTTTGTCTGTAATTCTGAATTGCTTTTCAGTGGGTAACCAGTTGCCCCCAAAGCTGTGGGTCAGCAGAGTTTTTACTTTTCAAAGACTAGAAGAGAGCAAACAACCTTGACATGCTGCCACTGGAAACTCTGTTTTGTTGATGTTACTAAACTTGACAGCCTATGAATCCTATAGCTTGATAACCTGTGAAACTTCTACAAAGGGAAGGGGTAGTCTACAGAGAAGGAAAGTTAAACTTCTTTTTCTATCATGCTCTTTACTCTCCGTGTGCTCATCACAGGTGTGCCTGCCAGAAAAGTATCTGAAAGCTTCCTGAGGCGAAAGCCGAAGAGAAGAAAACCTCATCTAGACTACAGATGGCAGCTTCTATCGTAGAGATGCCCAACTGAATCTACAGAAAGGATTTCCAAGGTTGAGACTCTCTGTGACGTTTTCCCCTCTACATCTTACCCAGAGATCTTTTATGTCAGGAAAGACAAATAGATTTTTTTTTATGGAGTTACAAACTAGAACGATTGTCAATTGGTAGTAGATATCTAAAGCTCTCCGTTGAGAACAAGTCTAAGGCTGTACCTGGACCCAATGGGAGACACCAACGTGGCCACTTGGTGTTTGCCAAGACCGCGGGAAGGAGAGTGGTGGCAAGCACGGTGAGCATTTCTGGTCTTGGCAGTGCTTTCTGGTCCTTTGATTCTGACTAACATAAGGTAACGAACCTTATGTTAACTTTATTCCTTCCCTAAGACACTTTTAATAGGGATAATAAAGGTCAAGTATTTTTTCCCTCTCTATACAGCGTGGAAAGACTGACGACTACTCCGTCCCATGATTGCTTCCACATGTATTTGTTATTGTCAGAAAAGTGGCAAGGTGCCCAACAGCATATTCTATATATTGAAAAAATGCCGCCCAAATCTAACAATTTGTTTGGAATGTAGATGAAGAGCAAGAAAAGGGATCCCAAAGGCCCAAATATTCAGGGATATGTCTTTTCTTTCATTACTTTGCAGACCCTTCCACTATATTAATTTGCCCTTGAGCCACAAATATGCAGTTCCGACAGCCCTCTGCTTCCAGGATGTAAGTGGTTTCCAGCTTTAGGCCCTCGCTATTATGGGTGCTGGAATGATTTAAGGCCCAACCCATGTTGAGTTTGCCTTCTAAGATTCTGAAGGTTTACTCAATCCTTTAGGAATATGAACAGCATTCTGGATGCTATCATGCGTGAGAGGGTAAACACAGGTGTGTGCTGCCAGTGAATTTCTGAGGAGCCATAGTGCGAGAACATCAACAACAGAATCCCAAGGCCTCTAAATGCTGTGGGAAACTGGCTTTCAAGGAGTAATACAACTTTCGATACGCAACCATCCTTCCACTAATCATTTCATTAAGGATCAATAAGGTGCGCATAAGGCTAGCTGGTTGCTGAAAAGTATTTATGGGAGAAAACTGAAACTATAGTGAAATTGTAACCATAGATCTACATTTCTAGATGAAGGTAACAATAATAGAATCCTGGTGGCTAATGCTAATTTTCTGTCAATGTTTCATATTTTGATCAATGACTGGTATCATCTACAATGTTGTTGTAAAGGATAGAACTTTCTCAGAGAGAGAAGGTATGCTCAAATTGGTAGGTGAATTTCTTTACTGATGTTGGATGTATTTACATTTTTATTATTGGAAAAGGGCCCTGGTAGGATGTGAACAGGTGTCTACGAAGAGATATCACAGTGGGAAATGTTCATGGAATTTCCATACTTGGTTTCAACTCAGTAGTACCTATTTCATAACATTTCAGCTAAATTAGCACATCCATTTTTGTGTTATTGGGGGTGAGAAAAAAGCTAACCTTTTCTTGCTCTTGAAAATCAGATGTTTTTTAACTTTTGGGTTTTTGGTTTTTTTTGAAATGGAAAAAAGTTGCAAACATGAACTTCCACCTTGGTAGAATTAAAAGACTCATTCAAGCATGCAGAAAAGCTCAGTTATAAAGATTTGAAATGTAACTCCCATGAACAGTGAATGACTATCTTTTTAAATGCCATCCATTGTAGGTGGTGTTCCCTTCAGAGACGTGGACTATGAATCAGGAAGTTGATTAGACCATGGTCAACAGAAGACTCTCAGAGGGAGGCCTCTACCATGGCTGCTGGGCTTTTGGGGACTCTTACAGCCATCACTATTATGTCTAAAGTGGGCACTTGGGGAATGGATGCTTGACCATAATGTGTGCAACTCACATTCATTCCAGGGCATTATCAAGGGTGACTCGGAGGGTGGAATTAAGGTCTGCAGCAGAGATTGCTAGCCAGTCACCAGACCTATTTGTTATGGTTTGGTGTCCCCTACAAAGTCATGTTCAAGTCCTAAGCCCTAGTCCTGTGGATATGAAGCTATTTGTAAATTGTATCTTTGCAGATGGTATTAGTTAAGGTGAGGCCAAACTGAATCAGGGTGGGTCTTAATCCAATATGACTGCAGCCCTTATAAGCAGAGGAAATTTGGACCCAGAGTGAATAGGAGACAGAAGGAGACAGATGGCCATGTGACAGAGGCAGATATTAAGTCAGGGACTGCTGGCAAGCCACCACCAGAACTCTACAGACTTCAGAGAAAGCATGGCCCTGCCGACACCTTGATTTTGGACCTCCAGCCTCCCAAACTGTGAGACAACAAATTCTTGTTGTTTAAGCCAACTAGTCTGTGGTGCTTGTTATAGCATCCCTGGCAAACTAAGACACTATTTTTTCTTCTTCCTGGGCATAAAACTAGACTAATTTTCTCAGCCTCCCTTCAGGTAAATGTGGTCACGTGACTGAATTCTAGTCAGGGGAATATGGTATTTCTATGCTTGATCTATTAAAACAGAAATTCCTCCCTCTTCTTCCCCTTTGGCAGCTTGTAGCTGAGAACTTGGTGTTGTGGAAGTCGTTTGTTGAAGATGTTAACGTACAAGGATGGAAGGAGCCTGGGCCATGAATCAGTCCTTGGAGAAAAACCTCCTGACCAGGAATATTCAGTAGACTGTTATGTGAATAAGAAATAAAATTTCATTGTTTTAAATCACTGAAAGTTTGAAATTTGTTAGTTTCCGTTGCTGGCATTGCCTTAAATAATATAGATACTTCCCTTATAATCTTCAGAAACTCTTCAAAGGCTTCTCAAAATAAACATGCAACCTAAATAAAATGACATACTTGCTAGGCAAAGTCAGGTTTTAGATACAACCCCTTGCCCCTGGAAATGAATAGAGTTGATGGTAACACAGTATACTGAGTATAACTAACACAGCTGATTTATAATTGAGATTGTGGCTGAAAAGGTAGTCTTAGGATGTAAATATCAATTGAAAGAAAGCTAGAGAATAATCTAGGGATTGAGTAACATAGTGAACCCAGAACTGGATAGAATTATGGGTAATAGTACAAATACAAGAATGTTCTTCTATGAACTAGGAAAAATGTATGTCACTATTACAAGGTGGTAAGACTGTGGAGATGCATGGGAAAAAATACAGTTAATGTAACCTATGGACTATAGTTAACAGCAATATTGCAATATTCTGGCATCAGTGTCAATGTTAATAATAGGGGGTATGGAAAAAGTATACCAAATGTATGCTATAGACCATAATTAGTGGTAATAGTCTGATGATGTTATCTCATAATCAGTAACAAGTGTTCCATGATAATGCAGTGTCTTGGTAGAGGGGTTTTGTATTGGAATTTTGCACATTTGTGTGATTGTTTTGTAAGTTCACTTCTTCTCTAAAATATATATATGTCCCCTTGACCCTGAATCCCTCCTGGATAGAAATTACAGAGTAGCTTACAAATTTCCCACCTCTCACAAAGGGATAAGCAGTGGACGATATGGCAGGTACAAAGGTATCAGCAGTTCTAGGTACTGCCTTTCTTTTTCTAAAAAACAAACAACAACAACAAAAAAAACAATGAAAAATAAAACACATCAACAATGAGCATTGTCTTAAGAATTTAAGGCCTAAGAAAGTCAAAATGCTTTGTCTAAGGCAACAGGTTGCATATTAAAGTTTCTGGAGATTTTGTTTGTTTACTTGCTTCTTTTCCCTTTTTATGCATGGAGTGTTGAAACTATGGAAAATCTTTATGTCACGCTAATAATGTGACTGAAACACGACATTCACAGATGTAAGTAATGTAAAAGCAATGATTTACACTCTAAATGAAAGGGAAGCCATGTGAACCAAGTTGGGTAGAATTAAAAGTAAAAATCTGTATTAGTCACCTGGAAGTTTCCAAATATTCAGATGTTTGGCACTAGGTAAACAAAAGATTTGTATGAATTACTGTGTTTTTTGGGACAATTCTTTTGGTATAACGTTAAACATTAATTAAGATAATGTATTTCATGTACATATAAATTATATAAAAAACATAGTGGCTATCATTATATAAAAACCTTCAGAAATAGGTTTGAAAAGAGGGTTATTCAAAATATATTTTGCATTTTTTATTGCCTGAGAGAGTCTGCCCATACATTTATAAAATATTCTCCGGAGATATGACAATGGAGTAGTTTTGCTAAAAAATACTTGTATTAAGGTTTTAGTGTTTCCCAATATATTCTGAACAAGCATATGGAAATGTGAACTTGTCAACTAACAATATTGCATTATAATTTTTTGCTGAAAGCAAAATGGAAAAAATTAAACTCTATATCCAGGCCTAGAGGTGAAAAAACTCAGAATCCTAATGAAAGTAAGGCTGCTCTGATCCATGCTCTGGCCTTGCTGTTCCATAGGATGGTTGCTAAAAAATCTATAAGTATTAGAAGTAGTCTTTGGGAAGCAGATGTGGCTCAAGTGGTTGAGCCCCCACCTACCACATGGGAGGTCCCGGGTTCGGTTCCTGGTGCCTCCTAAAGAAGATGAGCAAGACAGCAAGCTGACACAACAGGGTGGCATAGCAAGCTGACGCAACAAGATGATGCAACAGAGACACAAGGAGGTAAAACACAATGAGAGACACAACAAAGCATGGAGTGGAGGTGGCTCATAGGAGGTCCTGGGTTTGGTTCCAGTGCCTCCTTAAAGGAAGACACAACGAACAGACATTGCAAGCACAAAACAAAGAGGAAGGGGAGAAGAAATAAATAAATCTTTTTTTTTAAAAAAGAAGTAGTCTTCAACAACAGTGGACAGGATTCTTTTCAGTTGGATCTAGGACACTTTTAGTTGTTCAGGGTAAGTATTAGGAATAGGGCCCAATAAGGGAAGAGCAGAATCTTTGAATGTAAAATGCTTTTCATCTCATGAGATACTTACATTCAAATCTTAGAATTTTAATGGTGGGAGAGAATTGAGCAGTTGACTTAACCAACTTATTACCTGGTGGCACAAAAATAATGTTAACAAGTAGTTAGCAAATGTCAGCCAATGATTTTACATCAGATGCTATTGTGGGGTTCTTTTTACTGAAAGAAAACAAATCACCTATTTTTGAAAGAGCGTGGAATTTAGTTAAGGCTGAAAACAACAACAGCAAGAAAAGCAAATGCCTTAAGGATTAATGTAAAGCAAAATAATAAAAATTAAGTGTTATCAGGATACAAAAGAGAATTGGTATTCATGGGTGCTATTAGCCAAAGGAGCTGAGTTTTTGAGATTGACTTTAAAGCGTATGATGGACATGAGTTACCGCAGGTTACAGAAACAGAGTTTCAGACTGCAGTGCAGTGAGAATGGGGAAGAGTCACAGTGGAAATTTACATTTATAGAATCTCCCATTGAGGTGAGGGTTTAATTTAGTTTGAGAATGCCGTATCTAGGAATTGTGCTTTTTGTGCCACTTTCAGCAGATTTTTTAGTTCATAATTTTCCTCTGGCCCCGGTTGTGAGATATTTATGCTTGACTGTGTTCATTGTTTTTTGTGAACTTATAAAAATTGCTTTTTTATTAGTCTATAAAAGCCATGTTTGGAGACAGCCTAAAATAAAAATTAATGCAACTTATCACCCTACAGCATGGAACAAGTGCCTGATTCACTCTCATATTTAAGTACCGCAGATGCATTGAAAAGTAATAAAAATTGTCCCCTGGCCCATCAACACTATCCAGAGATCAGGAAGCTGAAATCTGTGAATCGCCCGTAACCTAAAGGGAAGTCTTTTGAAAGCCGACAGTTAAGACTCTGAGAACAGGTATGTTATTGCGAGAGGCACAAAGTCCGGGCTTTGTGAAGCAGATATTTATTACTTAATAAACACTCTCCCTTCTTCATCGCCTTGGCTTTTGAGATTTTAAGTCGGTCGTTTTAATTTAGCTTTGAAGTTCATCTTATCGAACAGAAAAACAGGCTGCATTCTCTCTGGTCCTTAAGGAATCATTGGCAGGAAGTAAGACCTATGAGATTGGCTGGTTTAAACCATGGTCAATATCCATCTCCCCATGTCCATGAGGACATCTGAAGCATTATAGGAAATACATACAACGGGCTGGTTCGCCACAATCGTTGCTACAACAGTAATAACTATAATTAATATAATATAGAAACGAGCACAGCCCAGAGTCCTGCAGAAGCGATTGCTTCCCAGCAGATAGCTTGGCCTCCCCCCGTCCCTTCCCTTCTGAATGGTGTCTAGGACTTGCCAGAGCTTGCAATGGAAGCCAGGCTCCAGCTGAAGGAAGAGAGGAGAGAGGAAAACACAATAAACATTTCCAGGCTTTCCTATCTAGTCTCCTGTTGAGATACATCAACAGCCTTCACCAGGCTCATGCTCCCGTCAACATCCCCCAGTTAGCTGGCATCCAGTCCCTCATCTGTCCATCTTAGCTCTGAACAGAGAGCCCTTGTCTTTATAAAACAGCATCCCTGGCGGGGCTCGGAAGGAACTGATGTGGAAAAGACACCCCAATAGCTTGTTATTTCGGGCGCTTTTCAGAAATCTTCTTAAGGACATACCCATCTTTGAACGTGTGTTTTCATTCCTATTCTTTTTTCAACAGACGCTCCAATCCTTTGTTTGAAATTCGGAAATCAAAAATTGTCTGATTAGTCTTTAGGAAAACTATGCCGGCCCTCCCAAATGTGATAGGAAGCCAGTTCAAATGATCTGGGCATTAAAGAGCCACAGTGGAAGAATTCTGGCTAACTAGATACCATCTGTGCCCCCAAAGCGAGCGCATCTTGTCCAGCGTTTGACCCGATCATTTCTCAGCTATTGCTCTTACAGCTCGTCCGTGAGGATGCGCCTGGGGTTCCCAGGATACAGACCAATTGGTTGTGCAATGAAGACTTTATGAGAAACTTTTTTTTTTCTCTTTTCCTAAGGGCCTGAAATCAGCAAGCCAAAAAAGCATTTTATCCTAATATAGACAAGAATTAGACAGCAGATGCTTCTTCACAGCAGGCTGCATGCTGGGAGAGAAAAAATGGCGGGGCCCTCTCTGGCAGGAGTTAGGGATGAATCATCATGGGAGTGTTTGTGGTAAAATCACATTTTTCTTTTAGACAGTGGAACTATTATCGTTGTGCTACGGACAGCTCATCCAGAGTGACTTTGAGGAGATTACAAATTTTTTTTTTTTTTTTTTTTTTTTACCACATACAGTGTGTGCCTCTGGGTCCAAGGGAACAAAACATCCAAGAATATCATTGTGGGAGGAGAGTTGACAGAAGAAGACCCTGGAAAAAGTTGGCTGAGATCAAGAGAGAAGAGCCAACAAAATAATGAAGATGATTTGTTTTCTTTTTCAATATCGAGTAGGAATCAGGTCATATTTCCACAATTACGGGACAACAAAAGGTCACCACAACTAACAATTTTCCCAGAATTCCCCATGAGGTAATCTACAAAGACCAAAGTCAATTCTGGGTCACCCAACCAAAGACGACCAGGGGCTGAGGTAATTTCTTAGGTTTGAAGAGTGAAAGCCCAATTTTATCAGGTCTTGTTCAGATCAGGAAGGGATAGGAGAAGAGGGAGAGGTAGGGCAGAACCTGCTCCATTTCTAATGCCCTAACTCTTAACTCTATCTGGCAATGGTAACAGATTGACTGTTCGGCTCCTTACCTGACTAATTTAACTCCTTGCCACCAGTCTCTTCTCTCATTTAATTAGTACCTCGGTCTTTTCAAAAGATGAAATTGGCCCCTATACACCACTGCCCTTTGCAAGCTCCCCATTAACTATCAGGCAAAGTCCAGCTTCTTTAGCCCGAACACCCATAACATACAGACGCTTCCTGACATCACCACTGCCTCCCAGTACAGCTGTAAAAAGTCCCTCTGATCCAAGACGACCTTCTTCTCACTACATCTGGAGTAAAGCACCTTCCTTCTCACCTGTTCAGTACCTTCCTTCTGTTGTTCCCATCAAAAATGCTCGCTGCCATTCGTACATCTGTCAATCCAGATCTGTCTCAGTGATACCCCAGGAACAGTTCTTTTAACTCTGAGTTTCTAGAGTGGCCACTCTTTATGCTTTTGTAATTTTGCCCTTCCTTCAGGCCTATTTGAATTTTTACAGTATTACTACAAATTTGTACAGAATGTCTTCCCTATGGAGAGTGAAAGCTCCTCTTTGATGGGGACAGTGTCACAGGCGTTTTTACATATTTGTATTTCCTATATCTCAAACATTTCCATGTACACGTTCAAAACCTTTTTCTCCCCCAATCCTTTCAGCCTGAAGCTTCTTAAACCTCACTGCCAGCCTTTGGGAATAGGAGACTAAATCCAAATGATGCAAATGACTGGAAGCTCTTTTAGAAGCATAAAGTATCACCATGCTGCTATCTCTCCTCTCCCCACAAGGTCAAGAGATCAGAGGCACTTTTGAGCTGGCCAGGACGCTGGATGACATCAAGCCAAATTCTCTCATCTTGGGGATAAGTAAACAGCTAGTCTGAGAGAGGTCATGCACCACGACCGAGGTTCAGAACGAGGACCAAGGGATCGTGTCTCTAGAGTAGACAGCCCCGTAATTTCTTCCCCCTTTTATTATATTGCCTTTCACCTTACCCTTCCCATGGCTGCTGGGCCAATGAATATTTGATTTTAGAAAAAAAAATCCTAAAGGAATGAAATCAGGAAGGGAGGGGAAAAAATTAGGGTTTTCTTGAATAAGCTGTTAGTTTTTTCAGTTGACTTTTCAGTGCTTTAGTAGTCTAGCGAATGACTGTCAATCATGATTGTGTGTGTTTTCACTTTGATTTGGCTTTGATGATTTTTTTTTTTTTGACATTTTAGAATTTGCTTTGGATCTAATTAGCCACTTTGATTCCCTCACTAATTGTGCTTCATAATCAAAATGAAGCCACATTCTGCCCTTCAGGTTGTTAGGTTACTGTTTCATTGTTCTGTACTCCAGCTGAGCGAGAGCAAAAATCATGATGTCAAGCCCAGAAAAAGATAGTGCCCAAAGCGGGTTTCTCCTAAAGTGTTGATCAGATATTCAAAAATAGACAAGTGCTTACAATGTAAAAGAAGAATAGAAATTTGAAGCACTTCAGAAATATCTAAAGTCACTTCATGCATGCTTTGGGACTGCAAGAGGCATTGCTAGAAGGAATAAAATTAAAATATCAATATAGTTTTAAAGAAAGAATTCTAAAAGCAAGACTTAAAAGTCCTGGAATCCAGCTTTTTCTCAAGGCATGACATTTAATTTCCTTAAGTCTCAGTTTCCCCCTCAGATGAAAATTATGCCTGTTTCGTACACCTCATATATTTGCTTTTATTGTTAGAAGTATATGTAGAAGTGTGTGGTAAATTTATTTACATATTGAGTTTATTTTTGTGGTCTTGGGTCCACAAGGATTATTCATTAGACTGAGATTTATTTTACTGGTTGTGTTATACAGCTTGGTCATGTGCACTAGCCAAAAAGAAAATAATAGCATTTTTATTATTTAAATGTGGGGCTTACAAATCAAGCTGCAAGACAGATGGGCTTGATCATATAGGGCTCAACTTTTTACTCTTTATGCCTCTATGTTGTCTTCCCTCCATTTCTCTCTCCCCACATTCCATCATTCCATTCCAATCACTGTCAATCAGGGTACCAGTTTTCCCTTGTTCTTACTCCTTAACTAGAGAGCTCTACAACCGACAGGGGCTGCTTAGGAGAGACACAGCAATTCACAACACCTGAGCCAGGTATGACTGTGACAGCCTCTGTCAGCCATGGATGTGCACAGGTTAATGACAGAGTCCTAGGCAAGTAACTAGCAGTTTGACTAATTTACCCTGAAGGAGTTTTGCATGGCAGGGAAGTTATGTGTCCACTTACTGTACCTTCATTGTAGACAGGATGAACCTATTTTGATCCATGAAACCCTTTACCGTGATATTTACAGAGAATGCCCATGTGTAGTTTCATGTTAAAGATTCTCAGAACTGACCAAAAGTGACCTCACTTTCACCCCCATGCTTACCTTTAGGATCACTGCAGGGCACATATACTCAACATTTCTATAGAGTGGCATTTCATTTTCCATATATGTATAAAGGTAGTCCTGCTAATATGGTAGTTACCTAAAATCGAATTAGGCCTCAACTTCCACTTTCAGCAAAGATAGGGTCACTTATAGTAGACCAAACCTTTCACTGATAAGACATGGCAAAAAGGATCACTGGAACAATTGGAAAATTAAATTTAAAATAATATATACCACTTAAAATAGCTCAAATATCAAATACCTAAGAAAGGTGTGTAAGACCTCTACACTGAAAATTAGAAACACTGTTGAGAGAAATTAAAGAGCAGTTGAATAAATAAAGGCATACTTCATGTTCACAGATTGAAGATTCAATATTTCCAAGATGTCCAATTTCCCAAAATTGATCTGTATACTTACATTTCCTATCAAAATCCCAGTAGGATTTTATTGCTGTTTTCGTTGTTGTTGTGAGAGAGGGGAAATTGACAGATTAAAAAATATACACAGAAATGAAAGACCATCTTGAGGAAAAACAAGGCTGGAGGACTTATGCTACCAGATATAAAGACTTATTCCAAAGTTTCCTAATTTAGACAGTGTGATGTTGGTTTAATGATAGACAAAGAGTCTAATAGAACAGAATAGAGAATCCACAAATAGATTGTTTTCTGAGGTGTAACAAAAGTGACACTGCAGTCCAGTGGTGAAAGGTTGTCTTTTCAATAAATGATGTCAGGTAAACTAACTATTTATCAAAGAAAAATCAACTTTGATCTCCTGCCACAAACCATATAAAAATATAACTCAAGATGGTTCATGTAAATAGTAAAATCCTAGGGCGTCTAGAAGGTGACCTAGGAGAGTATTTTCTTGCGTAGGATATTTGGGTAGGAAAATATTTCTTAAACAGTACTCAAAAAGCACTAATCACAAGGGTAAGCTTGATAAATTGGGCAAAATTAAAATACAAAATTAAGTCCATAGAAAGACACCATTAAGAGAGTGACAAGGCAAGCCACAGAGAGGGAAAGACTTTTGCAATACATATATCTGACAAAAGACATATCTGGAGTACATAAAGACCTCCTACATATCAATAATAAAAAGGCCAGTAGGAGAATGAGCTAAAGCTTTTAACAGGCATCTCCAAATGGCAAAGAAACAGATGGAAAGTGTTCACCCTCCTTATTTGTTAAGGAATTTCTAATTAAAACTAAAATGTGGGCCCGGCTAGATAGCTCAGTGGATAAAGAGCTCGCCGGTGTACCACATGGGAGGCCCCGGGCCCGGGTTCGGTTCCCGGGGACCTCTCCGAGCGGGCAGACGGCCTTGAGAAAGGCAAGCCGCCGTGGGCGGGCCGGAGCCGCCGTGGGCAAGGCAAAAAGCCACCACGGGCAGGGCTGAGCCCCCACGGG
>PVKH010021685.1:0-14267 GCA_004027955.1 Chaetophractus vellerosus | reverse complement strand
TTCAGATACTACTGTATCAGGTAGGAAAAAAGAGAGTTGAGGAGATATGGGGAAGTATTATATAGTCTTAACATCCTCCACCACCCTATTCTCCGCCATATTCCACGGAAAAGGAGAAAAGTGGAAGAAAGAATCTATCCAATGGGAATATCCCTTGCCCTCCCTCATGCTGATTATGAGCATACACTCATAAAACCATGTAAGCCAGTCTGCCATGCCTTTATCTTCCCCTGTGCTAGACAACAGATGTTTCAATTGTGTGTTCCAATTTTCTATTACATCATTACTTCGGGGATGATGTGCAACAACATGATGTAATCATTTGATGTGATATCTCTTTGCTTATGGACGCTGTGGTCTATAAAGTCTGTTCATTGGTCTGAGGAAATATAACTCAGAGGTCAAAATTGGTGCAATGTTTTCTCTTCGAGTCTTTTTCTAGTACTTTGAGTATTTGCCTCTTCCACTGGTTATGCAAAGCTCAGTCCAGAGTAAGTATTATTTATAGCCTTCTGGAGTTACTGGCACTGGTAATATATAGTTGGCTTGCCACTTATGTGCAGTTCTTTGCTATTCTCCACCCATCCCAAAAGACCTTCATAGCCATCTGCCATCTCTTTCCCTTGTTAGCAGACAGAAAAATTCGTGTTAGTATTTTGTGCTTCAGAGGATGCAAGAGTAATATGTCAAGATTTAGCCCATTGCTGCAGTACCCCCATGGCCACTCATTTCATGGACCAGGTGGCCACTTCAAGATAGCACACCAAGATATTATTCACTTGACAGTTCCAATTACCTTTCCAATCCTGGGAAGGGGTTCTTCTGGTGGGCATGGTTAAATTCCTTACTACATAATCTGGAAACACAAGTGATACATGATTAAGGAAATTATTTTTTTACCTTATTTTATCAATATCTTAAATTTAGAAAAAAAGAATATGTATGAACTTAGATTTTCAGAAATTAAGAAAATACTTTAAACCCACAAAGGGAAATAAAATCTTCATCTTAAGAAAATAGTATTCAATGACTCTATCTTAAGTAACTTCTCCTTATTAGTTAAGATTCTTTTGGCTGTAAGTCATAGAAACTCAGTTTGGACTCTCTTTAAACATGAGAAATATATTTTAAAAACCTTCTAAAATACAATAAAGGAACTAGTATTAATGATTTAAAAGTGGGTAAAAGTCTGAAGCAGAACTTTTATGACAGATAATTTCCAAATAGTCTATGAGCATAATGAAACATCACCACTCATTAGGAATATAAAAACTAAAATCACAATTAGGTACAACTTTGCACCCATCAGAATAGCTAAAATATGAAAGACCAACAAAACCAATCATTGTTATGAATGTTGAGCAATTGGAACTCTCATACATTGCTGGCAGGAGTGCTAATTGGTACAACCACATTAAGAATATATTTGGCATTATCTAATAAACCTAAACAACTCAACTTTCCATCAACAAAAGAATCAGTGAATAAATCATGGTATGTTAACATAAGGGAATATACTTTACTACTCTCCCCAAATGTAACCTCCTGCTTCACACAACTATACATGTATCTTGCAGATATGTTTTATTAAAAATCCAGAAGCAAAGAGCATATGGTATTTGATGCCATTTATTTGAAGATCAAGGACAGGGAAAATTAATCTAATGAGATACATCAGAATAAACTTGTTAAAGCCCACACAACTGAAATCTCTTTTCTTGTTTCACTATAGTAAGAGATGAGACTTTTAATGGAGAAGTATAAAAGGAGAGAGAGAAAAAAATGTTTTAAAATACTACTTAGAAGAAAAAATAGAGCTAAAGGTAGGTGAATTCATTTACGATCAATACTGTAACAAATTTTCACATATTAGTGGCTTAAAGCTATATCCATTTCCTTTCTCACCACTTCTGTAGGCCAGAAGTCCAGAACAGTGCTACGGGATCTCTTGAGTGTCTCCCCAGGCTAAAATCAAAGTATTGGTCATGGTTACAGTTCTCACATGGAGCTCAGGGTTCTCTGCTAAGTTCACTTGTTGCTGGCAGAATTCATCTCCTTCTCCTTTTTTCCATGTGGTCCCCTCCATCTTCAGGCCATCAATTGTGGGTCAGGTATTTTTTATGCTTTGAATCTCTCCTACTTCTTCTACGTCATCTCCCTGATTTCATCTTCTGTTTTCCTCTTCTGCTTTTAAGGACACCTGTAATTTTTTAGGTCCATGGGTTAGTAACCTTAATCACATCTGCAAAGTTCCTTTTGCCATGTGACAAAACATATTCACAGTTTTCACACTGGGGGAAAAGGTCATGAAGGCCAAAATTATGCCTTTCATTGCAGTGTTTAAGCAGTAAGAGAAAGCATGAAAATACTGTGTACTTGCGGGATCTGACCAAAGATGATGCAAAATGGAGCATGAGTTTCTTTGTATATGCAGGTGTGGGGATGCAGTGGGGAGGCACTGGTGGTGGTGGTGGTGGGGAGTTGCAGAAAGGGAACTAAGACCAAATAAAAAAAAATTCCCCACATCATCTCTTTAGTCCTTGGGTTTTGATGAGTAAGAACTATATATATTGAGTTATCATTTTTTGATAACAGAACTTTTCTGCCCAGTGTATATTCTTCAACTCATCTTTTGGCTAACAATTACAACCAAACAACAAAGAACCAAAGCAAGATGGATCTTCTTCACACTTGGACACATGTTAGAGTTAGGGCACTTCTAACCTTAATCCTGGCCCTAAAGGAGTGGGCAAGGGGACAAACCAAGAAGGTGACTACACTTGTGATCAAGTTCCATTATGGACACACAATTTACTCATTTCCCCAACAGTTTGACTGAATTCAGGTTGATTTTCTATAACCTTAAAATTGAGACCATTTCTCCAATAAGCATAAAAGACCTCTGTAAGTGCTACAGAACCATACAAATATTAAAAATTATGTTTATGCGTTAGGTTTCCAGATTAGATTTCTATTTGGATTTATGTCGGGCTGGGATCAATTGTTTAAATCTACCTTCCCTGAAACTCATTTCACCAACCATGCTGTTGCTCCAATAATTATACTATGTTTGCTGGTTATTGGAAAAGGAGTGAACTAATAATTCTTTTCTTGATTTGCTTATTAAAACATGGCTTTAAATAGAAGAAGAGATGCACAGGAAGGGGAGCAAAAATACACTAATACGTCTATAAGTATTTAGTGTGTACCATACACATTGGACATTTTGGGCTTTTAACAAATGATAACGGAGGACAAATTAATCAAATTTAAAATACTTGGAGTAAAAGTTATGCAAACTTTTAGATAAGAATTTACATATGTGAAAATTTAGAAATCCTTCTATAAGGAAGAAGAAAAAAAGATGGAAAATGATGGATTGATGACTGAGTTTCCCAAGGACCCAAAATGTCCCCAACATATTTTGTTAGATAAATTAAGGTCCTAAGTCACTTGGCTGAAGAAAAGTTTGGGTCTTATTTTCATAATCCAGCAGAAGTACTGGTAAATTCAACTTGCTAGTTTTCCCCAACTCAAGATCAAACAGATGGAAACAGTGGGATAAAATAGAAAAAATCTGCACTGGAATAGACGAAAAGGAAACTAATGAAAATTCTGGCTGAGAACATGTGTGTGCACGGATGAGCCATTGTGAAAAATTATCTTTCAAATCTCATCAATTCTATTTTTATGTGTAATATTTACTCTGTCCTATTAAACTCCTCAAAAATGTATTAAAAAGTCTTGAATAAGGGATTTTTATTGGTCTAGTTTTAGTAACTTTAATTAGGTTTTGTTTTCCCAAGTTTTTATAGAAATGCTCCTGGCTCTGCCAATTTGTGCCGGTAAATTTGAAGATACTTTTTTCCAAAAGAAAATCTGTGTTTGATTTTTACAATTAAGCACTTTCCCAGGACTTGAAAAGGGACTGTAGTCATACAACAAAATGGCTTTGCAAGGAAAAATGATCAGATTGGCAAACTAAATCATTATGAAATTCTGTGATGTTGGAAAAGAAGCCATTTTATCTTATATCCAAATGTATTAGAAAGACTTCCCTCTTTGATGTAAAATTTTTAAGAGAGGTATGTCTAAAATCATTAGGATCAATAATAATATAATTTGCCTTTAAAATTTTTTATTAAAAAATAACCCAGGATAAATAAACAATTTGCCATCATCTAGTACAATTAAAAATGTGCATGCTTTACAGTATAGAATTTATATTTCCAGAAAAACTCTCAGATAAGTGCACAAAAAGATATGCACAAAAATATTTATTGCAGTATTATTGGCAAAATAAAAAGAATGAAGCAAACTAAATGTCTATCAATAGGGGATGGATAAATAAAATATTATGGTTTATGAGGTGGGAAATAAAATAGCAGTTAAAAATGAACTGAAATTAATATATCAAAAAATAAATCTCAAATCCTAATAATAAAAGAATTATAAAATTATGAGGTCATAAAATGTATAGTACCATTAAGGTATATTTATAACAAAATACACAATAATACATCTCTTAAAGAATACATATATTTGTATATGTTAATGTGTTACAATAGATTGCAAATATATATAGTAAAATCATGGTTATCTCAAGGGAAGTTAAAGGACCTAGAGATGGGGTAGGGACTTCAAAGTGATTTATAATATATGTTATCTATTGTATAAAAACACATGAACCAATTTTGACTAAACTTTAACAATTTTAAATTCTGGTTGGTCGGTAAATGGTTATGCATTATATTCTTCTTTGAACTTTTCTTATTTTTAGAATTTCTCAACAATAACCACAAGAGAACCCGGGGAATGAATTTAGTAAAATGTTAGTTATTTGAATAAAGATAATAATCCCTTTTGTCAATATTTGGTGTATTTCACATCAGGAAGCCCTTATGTAGTAACCAACAGGGTCTGAACCAGGCCTTCTAGCCTGTATTTATTTTAGATCACAGATTTTTCAGGTTACGATACCTAAGACTTCTTGACCTCAATTCATCAAGGAGGAGACAGAATTTAGTGATAAAGCCAGAGGTAAATCCCAGGATTCTTTGATAATTTAACTCAAATAAGACAATATTATGAGCCTTTTCTTTCCACTACAATACATCTAAAACCTACATACTTATTGAGGAAAAACCTGTGTTGTTTTTCAGAAATCACCAGAAAAGAGCTACTGCTATTTTGACATGTCCAAAACACTTAACCTATTTATTAGTCTGTGAAATAAGAACTCAAAGAAAACATAAATCTTAAATAGGCTGGTATTGCCATTATAGTGGTGTTTCCAGTAAAACTGGGTTTTTGATAACTGATAAATAAAATCCTGGAACAAATGGGATTCAAATGACTCTTTGTGTCTACTCTAGAGTAGAGAGCCTCAAACTGACAAATATATCAAGAAAGCAATTAAAGGTGATGTAAATATGATAACATAAAATGTTAGGCTATGATTTTCTTCCCTGTTTATTTATGCATGTGTATTATAACTTTTCCTTCCTTTTTATTTTTTGATATGTCAATGTATGGTAACTTTTTTAGAGAAATGACCAACTTCTATTTAGGGAAATTAAGGAAATTAACTTTTCTACTTTTCTAAGCCCTTTTTACTTTTGCATATTAAAATTTATTGTGATATAATATTGATGATAGATGGCAAGCTTGTTTATTGTATCATTGATGTGAACTTACCTTGATAAAATAACAAGGTTACAACCCTCAGTCAGGTTAGCCAGAGCAATTTAACCATCTGGGAATCAAGAACTAAATTAATTCTCTGCAGAGATTGGCAGCAATTAAACAACAATAAAAGTTAGTGGATTTATGTGGGAAGTAATAAGGTAAAAAATAGCTAAGGAGACACAATTTCCTACTCTTCAGCCAGTTTATCATGGACAAGAATGAGAACAAATTTGTTGACAGTAAAATGATCATCAAGCAGTCTGCAGCGAGGAAGAAAATTGTGTAAGGTTGAATTTATCAAAACATTTTTAATTCCTAGCTCATAAAATCTTTGTACTTTGATTTAGAATGACTGAATTGCTAATTAAATGAAAATAGGTGATACATAGTAAGTCAACTCGTTCAGTTTCTATATATAATAAGCGTTCAATACAAGTTTGAGCTATATTTCCTACCCTTATGTAAACATTCGGATTACTTATAAAACTTGCAGAAATCTCTTAGTGAAAGGGAAAGAAATGCTTATTAAAAAAGTAAAGTAAAATTAACATAAACATGATTATTTTAAATACTGGGGCATATTAAGCAACAAAAAGAAGAAATGGGGATGTGAGAGATATCATTCATTATATTTATATGCAGATAAAACCATTTGAAAATGTATATGAATAATTTGAATTTCGTATGCAAAGAAATACAGTCTTTGAAGTAGCTGAAGAAGGAAGGGATGTGGTCAAAGTAAGGCATTTGCGAGATGACTTTGGCGGCAGTGTCTGGCAGGATGTTATGGAAACAAAAAAATGTGGAGTTGAGGTGAGATTATGTATGTGGAAGTTGGGGAGGCCAGATGAAATCGACCAGATGTGCAAGTTTCCATTGCAGAAACAGAAGAAAGGATGTTAGGAAGGAAGAAACACTGACAAGAGTTTTTCAGTTTGGGTTCAAAATAATTTTTAGTGGTTGAATTTAGGATGTGGAGGCTTTTTTTTTTTTTTAAGAATGGGAGAGTCAAGAACCAAAGGGCAATAAGATAAAAATGCCAACATTTGGTAACATATAGGAGATATTTAGAATAAAATGGGTAATGTTAAATTGTAGAAAATTAAAAATTAAATGTAAGAAAAAATATAATTTACATTTCATTTCTCAACCCTAGTATGTGTGTGTATGTGTGTATACAGATATATGCACAAACATGCAACATATATGTATATATCAAGTTTTATGATACATGTTTTAATTACTTGTGCATCTTAAATATTTTCCATAACATTAGATATTCTGCAACAGCATTTATCATGCATTATTCCACTGACCCTTATTCGATTAGGTCAAATTAATTAGTAAGCATTCCATGAAATATTTCTTGCATCCTCCAACATGGAGAAATACAATGAACCCTAGAATATTAACTTATTTGATAATTAATGACAAATAACTTTATATGATTTTTCAGATCCCAAATACTTAATTTTCCATAGAATACTTTCTGTGAATTAACATTTCTTAATACAAGTTTGGGAATCATTGTTCTATTTTAAAGTCTTTATTATATTCTATTCCATAGATAGCATATTTAATTAATCCCCTTATTGGACTTGTTTCATTATTTTTATTATTTTTATTTACATTTATTTTCATTATTTTTATTTACAAGTATTTCATTATTTTTATTTATATAGAGTTAAGATGGGATAGTCTTGTACCTATAACTTTTAGTACTTATTTGATTATATTCTTTTGGTGCATTTCTAACACTGATATTGTTGCAGAAAGTGTATATGAATAACTATGGCTTTTAATGTGTATAGTTACACTATCCTTCAGAAGATACATCCTAATTTATATTCCTACCACCAATGTTTGAATATCTGCAAATCTAAATGTCAATTTTGACCTGATTCTGAAAAATAGAGCACTTGCCTGAGCTATATTGATGACATGTATTCAGAATATTTTACTTTAGAAGTTTTGGTTTAATGTTAAAATTATATAGTACTTTTTGCTATAATAAATAAAAGTTAACAGAACATATGATTTTACCAGGAATCAGTGTTAGAAGAGATTTCTCCCAATCTACACAGTGTGACAGTTTGAATTTTGTGAATCCCAGGAAAGATTATGTTGAACTAATCCACTCCTGTGGGTGTGGGGACAATTGATTTCATTAAATTCAGTTAAGGAACCTTTAATTAGATCACTTGATTAGATCGCTTTGGGGCTTTTAATAGGATTATGTCAATAAGGTTGGATCTCTGCCCTTTTCTGGGTCTTAAATAAACTGAGAACAGACAGAGAGAGGCCAGAGACACAGAGAAAGGGAGCTCTGCATTTTGACCCTGCCATGTGAGAGAGAGGACACCAGGTTCGCCTACAGCTTCAGAAAGACAGAGAAGCCCTGAGAAGCTCAAGGAGATAAGGCCCAGGGAGAGATGCCTGACTGTGTACAGCTGAGCTTGAGGAGAATGGGTGAGCCTGGAGGGGACTTCAGTCAGACTTCCCCAGAGATCGACCACCGTCTTGCCTACCACATGGCAGGATGCCAGGATCACCAGTAGCTGCCTTTGGTGAGAAAGCATCTCTTGTGGACATTTCTTGACCTCGGAACTGTAAGATTTTACCATAGTAAAATTCCCATTATAAAAGACAACACATTTCTGGTATATTGCAGTGGCAGCCTTAGCAGATTAAAACAGTAAGCAACAGGGCTGGTTCTAGAACATGTCTCTGTACTCCCCGATTCTCTAAAACATTTAACTGCACCACCTCTCAAGAAAGAATTTCTTTGTCATGGAATCAGGCCTAGTTAATACCAGGGAAAGTTCCAAATTCTAACAGCTACACTACAATAGTCAAGAAATCTGGGTATTATTTCCAATTCTTCCTCCCCAGTTGTACCACATTGGACTCCCAAAACAATTAGTTTCCTTATTGTAAAATGAAGTGAGTGCTTGATTCCCTTTTACTTTAAATATGCTATAATAGTGAATATGAGTAAAAATATTATACTTCCTGAAATAAAAGTTTTTCTAAAATGTTTATGACTGTATTACTCCTTTCACTTTTAAATAATCTTTCTTTCACTTTTTAAATTTTGGATTTAAATAATTTCTCATTCTATTTACTATAAATAATGTTTACCATTATATTTTAGATTATTAGCTTCTAAACAAAATCAAGGACAGAATAATATATGATTTTTTAAATGACATATTTTGAAGAAATATAGAGAATTTTTGGTGAAAAAAGGATTAAAAAAACACACTTATGAACTGTGGTTACTTGAAGCTATACATACCCCAGAAAAGTAATCCAGGGAAGTGAATGTGGCTCAAGGGGTTGGGCTCCCACCTACCATCTTACAGGTCCAGGGTTTGATTCCCAGGGTGTCCTGGTGAAAAGCAAGCTGGCCCACGTGGAGTGCTGGCCCATGCAAGAGTGCTGGCCTGTGGAGTACAGGCCCAAGCAGAGAGCTGGTGCAGCAAGATGATGCAACAAAAAGAGACAGAGAAGAGAGACAATAGGAGACGGAGACACAGTAGACCACGGAGCTGAGGGGGCACAAGAGATTGAGCAGCCTCTCTCCACTCTGGAAGGTCCCAGGATCGGTTCCCAATGCCACCTAAAGAGAAGACAGACTCAGAGAGCAGACAGAGAGCCCAAAACAATGGGCAGGGGTGGAGGGGGAATAAATAAATAAATCCTTAAAAAATGAAAAAACATAAAGGCAATCCATATGTGTAAGTAAGATCTTTTGGTGAGCAGGCTCTTAACTAAATATGACCCACCTCATTCAGAGTGGGTCTTAATCGTCTTAATCCTCTTACTGGAGTCCTTTATGAGAGAGTGAAATTCAGACAAGGAGAGAGAAAGCCACAGAAGCAAGAAGGTGAAAGCAAGGAAATCTAGCAGATAAGGGAGAAACCAGCAGATGCCACCATGTTTCTTGCCATGTGACAGAGGAGTCTAGGCTTGCCAGCAGCTGGTCTTCAGGGAGAAAGTACCACCTGACAGTGCCTTGATTCGGACATTTTTCTCAGCCTCAAAACTATAAGCTTGAAAGCTAGTAAATTCCCTCTGTTAGTAGCCATTGCTTCTATTCCTTCCCAGAGGATAAAATTGGTGATGATGCCAATTTCAGTCCAAATCCACAGGCTTCATTCTATCTTCTTACTTTCTATATATGTTTCTTCCTTCGCTGAGAAACCTGTTTTCCCAATTTCAAAAAAGTTTTACTTAAGCATTCAGAATGTATAGAATGTATAGAAAGTGATTTTAGAATTGTCGATTGATACTTTTGTCAATAAGAGAATTTCTAATTGGAATTCAATTTATTTAGCATTTTTAAGAGATATTTTTCTTTTGCCTTTATCTTGAAGGCATATTGTCTAACTATTATTGGTTTTGATCTCCCTCTCTCAATTTGTAATGTTATTCATTTGAAATACAGCTTGTTTTATATGTTGTTGTTTGTATTCTATTTTAGGACCTTTGTGGATTTTATTTAATTTTTTTGATAATGTGAAACATTAGTGTGGTTCTAAAAGTCAGGTCTATACACAAAGGCATATTCAAAGAAGTGTCATCTCATTCCCCATTTTCACAATCCTTGCTACCTGATTTCTACTCATTTCATAAAGGTAACCAAATCTCATTAGTATCTGCTTATCATTTCTATATTTCTTTATATTCAAATCAGTAAATACATGTATTTGGTTTTTTTTTCTTTCTTATACAAAAAACAACATACTAAAGGTGTTCTTATACACTTAGCCCCTTTTGCTTGCCAATATATCATGGTCAGCACAGTATATCCATTCTTGGAGAGCTTCCTCATCCTTTTTACACCTGCTTAGTATTCAATTGGATGGATGTATCATAATTTATTCACTCTCCTAATATAGGCATTTATGTTGTGTCCAATATTTTACAAAAACAAATATTGTTGCAGTGAATAACCTTGCGCATCTATATTTTAGTATTGTTGGAGATGTATCTTTAGGATAAATTCCTAAAAATGGGATTACTGAATCAAAAGATAAAATCACATATGAATTTTACATATCTTTTTGCCAAATTTTCTTCCATAAGATTTGTATAAATTTCCACTCACAGCAGCAATATATGAAGGCCCTGTTTCCCCCAGTCACGAATAGATGTGTTGTTTTACATTTAAAAAAATTTTGCCAATTTGGTAAGAGAAATGGTATCTCAGTGAGTTTTAATTTGCTTTCTCTAATTATGTGTAATGTTGATCATGTTTTCATATGTTTAAGGACAATTTTACATCTTTTATTTGTGAATTACTTATTCATATCTTTTGCCTATTACACTGTCAGGATTTTATAATTTTTCCCTCATTTTTAAGAGTTCTTTATATATTAGCATGAGTAGCCCTGTGTCTAGGATATGTGTTACAAACATTATCTCCCAGTTTTTCAGTTGTGCTTTTATTTCTGGTAATAATGATGCATTTGTCATGCTAATTAAACAATTATATAGTTATTTATAAGTCTTTTTTATTGCCTCTAGATTTTGAGTCATAATTAGAAAGCCTTTTCCTATGCCCAAATTAAAGACGAATCCACAAATATTTTCTTCCAGAATTTTTGTTTGGTTTTATTTTTTCAAAACTTTATATCAAGGTTATTAACCTCACTGTCAATCGGTGCTAGTATCACTTGACCTGCCCATTGCTGGCAATGGACTTGGAGAAAACCCATTTCCGGTCACTCAAAAGTTATTATTTTTTCAAAACATTTTGAACTCCCAGGACTTGCAAAAATATGACATCCACCATTTTCCTACCAATCTTTAAATCTGAACTTACCATTCTTCATATTAATCAGTATCACCTTGTTTTAAGTAAAGTGATTTATCCTCATTTTAGCTGTTAATGTTAGATATTTAAGTATTCCTTCAACAACTTAAACTTTATTTTTTAGTAAAGTTGATACTATTTGATATTACTGTTAGGCAATAGGGTGTGATCTTCTCTGAGAGATAAGTAGCCACTAATTAGGTTAGCAATTCTGAATTATAGCACATCAAATTTTTAGATTTTAAGAACAGCACCATATTAGAAAGGTAATGATTTTGTTCATTTTACATGAACATTTTAACTTACATTAAGAAGGTGAAAGAGAAAGTTACACATTAGAGCAACTGAAAAGAAAATTCATGATGATTTAAATGGTAGAAGGTTGTTTAATTACAAGTGGTAAAAAATGAAGCTAGAGAAATATAAGGAACTAAATCATGCAAGACCTCATAAGATATCTTCATAAAATATCTTTAGTTTGAACTTCATCCTAAGGGAAGTAAGGAATGTTTATAGTGTTTTAGGTAGGGGAATGACATGATCATTTTTTAAAGATTATTGTGGCTCTAAGGTGAATAATACTTTAGAGAATGTGTAAAGCTTGAAAGGAAACAAATAAAGAGACTGAAGTATGATGGCGGCATGTTCAAGGAACTAGCATTTGTGACAGAAGTGGATAGATTCAAGAAATATTTAGAAGGTAAAGTCGATAAGATTTATTAGTAGATGAATTTGAGTGTGAGGGATACGAAGTAGTCCATGATGAAGCTCGGACTTTTGTCTAGGTCAACTGCATGCATAGTTACAATCATCAATTTTGTGTCAAAAACAATTGAGAGATAAGAGAGGATTGAAGAAGGTGGGAAGATAAGGTAAGTTCAGGTTTTGAAATGTTGAGTTTTAGGTGACTACAGGGCAGCCAAGTAGAGAGGTTAAACAGTATTTAGATATATGGATCTGAATCTCAGGAGATTGCTTTTGGCTACAGTTAAATAATTTTAACATCTTCGGCACAGAAGATGGGGTTTCTTTAGGAAATTATCGAAGTACTATAATCATAGTTACTAAAAGTGACATTGTAGGATAGAGAGTGGACAAATAGTAAAAAGAATGGTTTCTTTCTTAATGCTATTGTACATACAGAAGCATTTGAATGATTCTATTCATTTCATCAAGAACTCTGGGGATGTTGGGTTTGGAAAGAAAACTTCTAACAGTTTGTGGGTAGGTGTAGCTTAACACCAGATTTTCTAGTCAACCAACTGGGACAATTACAGATGCCAAGGTCTCCTTTACTGATGATTGTTTTTTTTAGCAAGGCCAATGGGCCAAGGACTTTCATTAAGCAGAAACAATTCTTGACATGCCTTCCCCTGAAACTTTAAAAAGCAACAATAGCGAGTAGGAGAGAGCAGGAAGCAAACTTATCTAGACTCACATAGCATAACTCTTGCTGCTTACAATGATCTGTGGCAAAACAAAGCTTCTGATCTATATACTGCACAACCTTTTTAAATCCCAGATCTATTGAACTCTCATGAACTTTGAAAACATAATGCAGCAACATATTCGAAAGAGTTAATGAGGGAAGTCAAGAGCAATAAAAGATCACAAGGCAAGAAGGTCAGTCTAGCCAAAGAAAATGGTGATAAATTGTAACCAGGTGTCTTTATTTCCTGATTCCTCAAGTACTGCAAACTCAGCTTTCTCTGCTAGAAAGGGTAGCTTGTGAAATCCCATACAGCATTTGTCAGTTTCAATACTCCTTTGCAAGATCTCGGACATATTTGCTTAATCTTAACTACTTCAGAGCCAGATGAGACAGACTATTTGGAAATTACATATAGAGTAAAGGAAAATGTAATGCTTACTGTGATTTAGAAAATTCATATGAATATTTCATTAGTGTGATGTTTGCTACACCCATTTAAGAATAAGTAAGTTTAATTGTGATGTTGCACATGTGCACAAGTCAAAAGTAATTTTATGATGACTTTTATAACATACATACTAAAATTCCTGTTGATGTACTTGGCACATTATTAATGTCCCCTCTGTTTCCTCTCAAAGCCAACTTTTCTTTAAATGAGCACTACATACTTCGTAGTATACTATATATTTGTTTGGTATTTTGTTCAGGTCTGATTATTCAACTGGGCTATGTGGATAGATAAAACATTCAAAGAATTATGCAATCTAAGGGAAGATGATAAGGCAAAGCTTGAGATACAGAACAGAGAAACCATCTGAGAAGTGTATAAGGTATGAGAACATTTTCTAAGGTTGAAGCCTGGAAAATAAACTGACCAGAAAGTGGCAGGAAACAAGCCCTCATGACCCAATGGGATACAAGGTGGCATTCTTACCTTCAGTCACAGATTTGGGGAAAGGGAGAGATAGGTAGAAAATGTTAGAGAAGGAGTTAGAATGGTTTTTCTTCTGCACTGCAAGGAGATGCACCTTTCTATGTAAGCATATTAGTGGAGTTCCATAAAATATTCAAGTTCAAGGTTACATCCGCTTGGGTGTTTCAGCCTTCAGATGTGGAGCCTCAGGAAATAGGCCAGCCATTCTGTCCAGAGGATTAATAACTACTGGTATATTAAAAGCTGAAGATCTTTTGGAAAGTGGTGTGTAGCCTTCTTGTGCCTAATAGTTCAATGCTAATAGATGATTTGAACCTGAATTGGACAAGGGATTCATACATACTTAAATATAATTTCTTTGAATAAAAATCATGTACATATCCCTTTCTTTT
>PVKH010021684.1:0-14259 GCA_004027955.1 Chaetophractus vellerosus | reverse complement strand
AGAAGCATGGTTATTCAGAACTTCCTTGAAAAGTAGTGAGCTCCCCATCACTAGAAATGTTGAAGCACAGCACGGCCAGCCACTTGCTAGAGATCTTATGAGAGTAGGAGAGCAACAGTCAAGTGGGTTGGCTGGTTTATCTTTATCATAACATTTCTTTCCAATCTGAGATACAATGATTTTTATGTACTTCTAAAGAGGCATTACCTCTTATAGACGTCAAAGTGATTTTAGGTTGAATTCCTTTTTCACATTGTCATTCACAGTACTTACTAAGAAGTATGGTTTTTCTAAGCTGAAAGTGAAGGTTGCTCTACATTTATTCATACTAGGGATTCATCTACCTTCTTCATCTGAGTTCAAATGATTTTAACCAATTGATATTTTATGAAAAAGCACTTATCTCCAAAAAGACTTCTTGTGTTGTTTTTTCCAATTCAACTTTCTTTGGCTATTTGGACTTAATGTGTACAGAAGCATTTTGCTACTTTTTGGTTTAGGTGACTTTTCATTCATTTTCTCTGATACCTACTATACCAGCTGTCCCCAGAGATGAGATTCATATTGGTTTGTGTTTGCTTTGCAAACCACAGCCTTGCTATTACTTCATGTCAGATCTTCCTCCTCAAACAGTTTATAAAGCATGTTACACCTTGAAGTTTCCAATGCCTTGCAGAAGCTCTCAGTACTACAGGAGTAATTTAAATGTGCTTTTCCTGGCTAGGAAAGTCTCTTTTAAAATTACCTTTTTCCTTGCTTGTTGATCTTTGGAAGAATGTGCCTTCACATGCTTTCTTAGGGAACTTGGGTCTGTGTAGCGTTTGGTGCATCCTGGAATTTGGCAAGCATAAGGTTTCTAAATGAGAAAGAAAGAAAGAAAGAGCTGTGGTTAAATCATAAAGGTAACTAGGGAAGTTTGCTCCAAGACTTGTCTTCTGAGCATGAACTGTTACTGACTGACTGATGTAAAGTGCTGGGTAGTACTCATGCATTTTAACTAGAAAGCCCAGTAACTGCATCACAGCCAAGAGGAGAGAAACAAAGAGATGGCTTATCTTATATGATTTTTAAGAGACTGCTTTAGAGTACACTCTGACCATGAACCTCTTGTGGCATTTTTTAATGTGAAATTATTAGTAAAGCATCTCTAGTCATACTTACAGTTATGTTCCCCTGAGAACAATCTTTGGTAGTGTCAGAAACTAGTGAACACATATTCTTTAAGGGTTCAGGTAAAGAAGCTGTAGAAAAGTCCAGAAAAGACTGGGAGTGTTTCAGAAGAAACCTGATTCAGAAAGAAAGAAAGAGAGAATTAAGAAGGGAAAATTAGTATAAAGTGAGTAAGAGACAGTAAGTTTCAAACAACAGACATGAAAACATCAGCTAGGGAAACAGTAATACTATTAGATGCAGAGGAGTCCTGGTGTTAAGCTTCGGTTATGTGGATAATCCCTTGGCTGAGGTGAGATGAGAACACAAGTCTTGGCTATTCCTATTCCCCCATGCCTCTGAGAGATCCCAGGTGGGAAGCCTAAGGCTGGGAGAGTCTTGTTTATTTTTGCACCTCCGGTGGTTGGGTCATAATAGGAATGAATGAATGAGAGCACCACACATCCATTCAAACCTTAGCACCTACTGTCATGACAAAATTCATAGCAAGAGTTTGAGACTCTGCTTATTCCAGTGAATGAAAAAAAAAAAAAACAAACCACAAGATTAACTGTGTTTGTAAGATGTGTTAATAGTCACTTACCAGTTAGTGTCTCATGCAGTGAGATATTTGAACTGTGTCTACATGATGTGAAATGTAAGGAAGAAAACTGAAAGCCTTTCTCTAAAATAGCTCTTTTTGCTCTAGAAACCTCTTATCCTATTGACAAAAAAAAAAAAAAAAAATCCAGACTTCTTTTTTTTACTGTTTATATTTTGTTCCTGTTTTCATGTGCATTGTGGGCCAAAATGCACGTGGATTATGGTTTTTGGCCTGTTGAAAGCCACATTTACAATTTCTTCTCTCTTTTGCCATTTTTGATTCCAAGAACTGGCAGAGTCATCATGAACATAAAATTTAATTTGAAACACTCAATTTGAATTTTAAAACAATTATCTGATGTGTTTGTTCATTGACTGACTCACTGAATCACCGAATAGCTCTTACGTTTCCATCATATCTGGGGCACTATGTGACATATTAGAGACCTAACAATGAACCACAACTGAGCCAGGATGTCAATACCTAACAGTTTTTACAAAATGGTGGGCCAATTCTGGGCCAAAGTCACTTGCCAATGAGTTTCCTTTAGATAAGCGAAGATTTTCTTTAACCTGGGAGGACTTTCTGCGTTCACCTGGCTTTTCTGCACCAGCCTTCCCTAGCCTGGCCTGGCTATAGGAGAGCATCTTGCCAGCAGCTCTACTGGCCGTCCCACTGTGACCTTGTGTGCTCATGGCTTGCATGTAATAGGGCTTTGTGAATATTAAAGTGTTACATAACCAGTGCCATTAATATTACCATTACTGTCTTTACTATTATTACTTGAGTTGGAAATACAAGAAATGGGAAGTGTTATTCATATTTGATTTTGATTTTGAAATGTTCTTGGAGAAAGCTTGAACACTCAACCATTCTTCCTGCCTAGGCTCACTCTCCCCTCGAGCTGCCAGTCACCTAGGATCAGCATGCCCAAACAGCAGTGTGAGGGACTGGCCTAAGTGGCATTGGTGTACTGGTCATATTATCTCTGATTACCCAAGCTTTAAATGGCATGCTATGCTTTATCAGACTATATTTTTCATTACTTTCGATCTATATTGTAAAAGTATTTCCCCTTTTAAGATAATAAAGAAATGAATTAATAAAAAACTTTCCAGAGTAGAGATTCTGAATTCAGTAATCTTTATGGCAAAACCATTCTCCTATGAGAAAATAAAACTTTTCCATTTAGTTGAAGAAAGATGCTTTATCCAAAATCCTGGTAGCATCATCAAAAAGAGTGCTTACTGGAAAGGAACACAGACCTAAATTTAAATTGTAGATTCTTCAATAACTACAGTTTGCTTATAAAACAAGTGTCTAATTACTATATGATTTTTTTTTAGGAGGTACTGAGGATTAAACCCAGAACCTCATACATGGGAAGCAGGCACTCAACCACTGAGCTACATCTGCTCCCCAATGAGAGTTGGTTTTGTCGTTGGCTTGTTTTGTTTTTAGGAGGTACTGGGATTGAATCAGGGACCTTGTACATGGGAAGTAGGTGCTCAACCACTTGAGCTACATCTGTACCCCTCTATATGAGTTTTAAAAGAGCTTACCAGTTTGTTAAATGCAGTAAAAAATTAAACAGGAGGTAGTTTGTATCTTAAAAGAGAAATGATGGTTTTGAAAGATTTAATGAGAAATAACTTTACAAAAAAATAAAATAGCTGAGTTTAAAAAGCTATTGCATTGAGTTAAATCTTGAAATTATTGGGTAGCTTTCCTCAAGTTTTAAAAAGAGAAAATTTTTAAAAATTCTAAAATACACTTAGGTTGATTAGCTAAAATTAGCTCCAAGCAAAGAAGGGTGTTATAGAACAAAAACATTTAGCTTCACAATAGTTCTTTTAATCTACAGATGACTAGCTAGAGTAGAAGCAATTTCTCAAGACGACCTTGACTTCTGAATATTCATTCTTCCATGAGAAAGTTTAATGACAAATTGGAAAATGTACTGGATTCTACCAAGACCGTATCATTCTAGATATAACAAAACAGGGCACTGTAGCATAATTTTATTTTTTTCCCTTTTCTGAATCCTGTTTATTCAACAAGTTTATTCATTTAATGTTCTGTTGGTTATAAAAATCACTAAACTCAATTCAGTTGGAACAGAAATTGTCCATCCTAGACATATATTGCTTTAATTATATTACTGATATTTACTAGGCAAATTTCTATAAACTATCACATTTATGTATGTTATGAGATAATTGTATTTAGAAAGGTTATGTGACATATAGCTAAAATGACTTCTATCAATATTACTAATAGAGACTAATATAAAATTTAATAAATATGTCAACTATAACATCAGAAGAATCTTAAATATGTATGAGAAGGTGTGTAGAAATAACAGTATCTTTTCAAAATTCAAACTCGGGTGTAGTTTAATAATAGATATCAGAATGTTAACACTGAGAAAGTACTGTCATGAATACATTATTTGCAAGAATGTGGGATAAGAGATCCATGGTGGCTTTGTTAAGTGAAGTGAAATTACACATTGTCTACCTGGCCTTATGTAAGGAAAATAGCATCAAAACCTGAGAACTGCAAAAGAAAACTATCAGTATAATTGAGAAAATAAAAGAGGCATACAAAAGGTATTTGCAAATGAGCAAAATCATGCAGCATTAAGAGAGTCAAGAGTGTACTAATGTAAAGCAGTGGTTTTCATAGGGTTTATGTCAAAGAATATGTGGCTGTTAACACATAGGAAGCATTATGAAATTGAACCCTAGGGAATCATTCACTGATTCTTTTTAGAGTGTTTGAACATGAAAATACCAGGTAGTTGCTAAAGCAAAAGGCCAAATTCACTCTTGAAAACCATGTCAGCTGTAAAATTCTCATGACAAAAAGAAAAGAACCAAGGTAAGGGGAAAAAAATTCTTCATTTTTTTCTAGCAACAGTATATATTATCTATTTTAGTATGTTTTGATATTGAATACTTACATTAGTGCCCAATCTCTAGTGGTTATACTTCCCTAATCTACCTTTGCTATAGACACAGAGGTGACCAACTAACACCTCTGTCCCAGGCATCTGCAATATTTAGGATGGCCTGTGATTATAGAAAAATGGGGAAACAGCCAGCCAGGGCCCCTACTAGCCCTTTACTAGGCTCCACCGCTGCCCTTGGCATTGTCCCCATAATCTGCAGACCAGAAAGCAAATGCCTTCATCACCCCACCACCAAATGGCCATTTCCTCACACCGCGGTTTCAGGCTGGGAGATGGAAAACTCCTGCCATTCTTACAGTGTCCAGATGTGTCCGCTGGTGTTTGGCACGGTCGCTGGAGTTACTGAACGCCTTCTGACAGCCTGGGTGCTGGCACAAATACGGCTTCTCGCCTGTGTGGCTCCGCAGGTGAATCTTGAGATTCTCGAGCCTTGAAAAAGCCTTCTTGCAACCTTCAAACTGCAAAAAGAAAACAATTTTTGGTTGTTGAGAAGGATCTTGAATGCTTGAGTAAGGGGGAAAGGAAAAAAAAAATGTCCTTAGTTTGTACTTAGCCTAAAACAATAAAATAAAATGAAATCTAAACAGTAACAAATATTGCATCTAAAAATATTCATATGTTTATGTGAACTGCATTTCTCCACTGAATATACATGCCACTTTCTGTACCAGATTTGGGTTCCAAACTGATTTCTGTGATTACTTATGTCAGAGAAAATTTGCTGTGAGCCATCTGGCTCCGTTAATAAAAATACAGTAATACGTGTCTTAAAGATTTATTTAAAAATTAATGCACTTTTCCATTTCCAAATTGGTCTAAATTGAAGGAACCAGGAAGGAAGAAACTTTTTGGCAACTAATAAACTAACAAGAAAATCAGAGTAATGTATGAGAAAAAAGGTAAATTGAAGATTCAAGGGCCAAAAGGTATCTGTTTCAGGGGTTCTTAACAAGGTGTCCGTGAGCTTGAATAGAAATTTAAAAAAAAAACCTTTATTCTTGTGGGGATGTGTTGGGGTGGGTGTGATATATTTATTAAATAATACACAGTATATTGTGGACTTAGTAAGGGATCCGGGTTTTCACCTGACTGGCAAAGGGATCCGTGGAACAAAAAAGGTTAAGAACCTCTGTTTGGATCTATGTGGTCATAAACTTCCTTAACTATATTTTTAGAGAGTTTTCAACTCCAAAAAAAGCGACCTTGTTAACATATAAGGTGACACCAAGCCTAATGATATAGAGTGTTTTTTTTTGTTGTTGTTGTTTTTTTAGAAATTCTGTTATCCAATTCATGAATAAAAGAATTGAAAATGTAAGTTTGGTGATTTCAGAAGATGCTTCAGTGGTTTCTCTATAATATTTACTGATGGCAATATTTACTTAATGTCTTGTGAGTAAAATATCAATTACTACTTTAGGGTCAAAGTGATTCTTATCCCTGAAGTGACAATCTAATAAAGAAAATGTGTTGGAGAAAGTGTATAAATGAAACATAAAAGTGAGAATGGGATTTATCTTTTAACTCTCTCTTTCGTGCTAAGCCCCAATATATTAATGTTACTTAAACAGTTTTCATCCCAATTGAGTTCTCACTGGAAGGGAAAGTTAGAAATACAGAAAATACTATCAGAAGCAAAGCATATGTTTAAAGCAATTAAGAAAGCTCATTTCTTAGCAGTGTAGGTGTGCATGTGGGCAGTGCAGAAAGCAGGGGAAGAAGGTAATTTCAAGATGGATTCCATTCAGAATTAGCGGGTACAACTTGACTTCATGAAAGAAATTTCATAAAACTCCTTGGTTCTCTTACTTATTAAAATAGGTGGAGAAGAACTTTGTTCATAAACAACTGATCCAGAGCTGACCAGGTATTGGTTATTCTAATTTTCATCTTTAAATAAAGAATGAACTAAGTAGGAAGAATAATCAAACACGCCATAACTCCATCTATTTAAATTGTCCAGATTTTGTATGCTGGAGTATTTTAAGAAATTTATGAAAGTTGCACTTATTTTTGATTGAGAGTTATACATGTTTCACAGACATATGTTGGTTTATTTCAATTTTGATATTTTGCTTAAAATAATTTTGGTGTTTTCCTGATTTCTATTTCACATAAAATAAATTTAGCCTGAACAGAAGATGATTGCTGACGAAGCCAACTACTTTTTCAACAGAGTGAAAGTCACATAATGCTGTGTCGCTTTTGGCAGAGGGCTAGAGAGAGAGAGAAGACTTAAGCAGTTCATTTCCTCAGGTTTTCAAATGGGTCTCAAATGTGAAGAAAAAAGGGCTCAAAGTTAACCCCAATTCATAGCTAAGAGGCCCCTGCCAACCAAGCCTCTATTTTTAAGGTTCTCTCTGAATGATGACTCAGAGCAAACTCCTGGAGCTCAGTTTATTTAACTTGGAATCACCTGGTGGACCACACTTAGGTCTGAAATGAGCTTGTGGTTTTGGGCATGCCAAGCCTGCAGCCCAGTTCCTAGCAAGGCTTTTTTGTAGGGTGGATTCCATTCTGGGGCCCAGTCCAGACGTGTCTACCCAGACCTGGGCAGGCCGCAGTACCACTCCCTTCCACAGCCGCCCCAGACCTTGGTCAGAGAGAAGGCCGCGTTGTTTCCACACCAGCATGGGCATTAGAACCACATTATGACAGGTAAATGAGGTTTCTGTGAGTACCAAACTGAAGACCACTGGATCTACCACAGAGGGATTCTAAGCTCCCTGACATGTCCAGAACTCATTCAAACTGTCCATTTGCTCAGAAATAAACTGGGTGTAAACCAGCATTTCTAAGGTCTTTCAGATAAATGTCCAGCAAAATGTCCAGTTAAAACGCAGCAAACTGCCATTATGACTTTGAACAGAAAAAATACTCAAAGACAAAAGGGGGTTACTGCATTCCAAGCAAATCTGTGAAAAGCCAATCACATCTAGGAACATCCTGACCATTTTTATAGAGAAACTTATTAGCACCCAGAATGAAAATGACAACAGAAAATAAAATAATGGAAACCCAGCTGATATCAGATGTTTCCTCTTCACCATCACCAACAGAATGCCAAAAGACAATAGAGCAATATTATAGTATTTTCAGGGGAAAAGATTGAGTGTAGGGCCTTGACGCCTCCAAGATAAATGAATAAAAGCAGGAGAAAAGTAATTTCATGTATGCAATGGCTTAGAATATATACCACCTACTCATTCTTGTTGAAGAAATTCACTTTAAGAAACCTTGAAACCAAGACAATAGAGATCAGGCACTAAAGAGCTGGCAAATGGCTCTGTGGGGTGTCTAACACCCAACTCATCCCAAGAGTGTGGAGGGCACTACACCTGATTGAATTTGCCACACTAATGATCCTGGAAAACTAGGAAGGAGGTGCTATTCACTTCTCCTGTGGCATCTGGATGAAACACAATTTTATTTTGAATCCCTATCATTCACGATGGGAATAACCCAGTAATTCCACATAAGAATTTCCTGGATTCATATGTTCAATGAAATGCAAATACATTAAAAATAAACTAACATTTAGGTAGGCCTACAAAAGGTTGTTACAAAAGAGATCAAAACTGGATTCTTTGGGGAAGCAGATGTGGCTCAAGTGATTGGGCTCCCACCTACCATATAAAAGGTCCAGGGTTCGATTCCCAGGGCCTCCTGGTGAAAAGCAAGCTGGCCCGAGTGGAGAGCTGGCCCACACAGGAGTGCTGGCCCACACGAAGTGCTGGCCTACACAGACAGCAGCGCAGTAAGATGAGGCAACAAAAAGAGATACAGAAGAGAGACAATAAGAGACGCAGCAGACCAGGGAGCTGAGGTGGCGCAAGAGATTGAGCACCTCTCTCTATTCTGGAAGGTCCCAGGATTGTTTCCTGTAGTCTGCTTCTTTGACAAGCAGACAAAGAAGAACACACAGAGAGCAGAGAGCACAAAACAATGGGGGGTTGTGTGTAAATAAATAAATAAATAATATCTTTTGAACAAATAAACTGCATTCTTGGGGTGTTTGGACAAATAGATGACTTTTTTCCTTCTTATATTGTGTCTCATTTTGTAAATGAACATCGCAGCTTAGGGAGGCAAGGACTATCAGGAGGAGAGATTTCTTGGGTTTGGCCAGATGCTTTCTCATCAAAGTTCCTAAAGTGTAAGGTGCATCCTGGGATCTAAGGACCAAATTGTCACGTGGCTCCCTGTGTCACTTCCACCAACCAACCCTCATACAAAAACTAACCAATGTCTGAGTCTCGGGTCCTCTCCTTCCTGGACTGGCTGTGGAACTATGAACCCAAGGGCCTGGTGACACATACAACTGGATCACCAAGGCTGGGGTTGTCTGTGGTTTAGAAACAGGCTGTACATGGGAAGGAAGGAGAACACCAACAAGCAAACCAACAACCTCTCAGTATCCAAGGGTGAGGCATAGAAGTATATTCACCTATGTAAGTCATTTTATCTAACAAATACTGAGTGAGCCTTAAGAACATGGCACGATGTGTTAGTCATTGGGAGGAATTAGAAGAATAAAAGCACAATGTTACTCTGATGACCATGGAAGCAGGATCAATGTGTATGGCTGGCAGGTTTTTTTTACAGATAAACTCTGAGCAATGGTTTTCAACCTCTGATTCCCAGACCAGCAGCGGCAGCACCTAGGACTTTGTCAGAAATACAAATTTTCTGCTCTTCCCCAGACCTACTGAATCAGTACCCTGAGAATTCTGAGGTTCACGGCCCTACAGGAGGCTCTGATGTGACAGCTAGTGAGTTAGGGAATGCCATTCACATTGTAATCATTGTATGTTTGTATATTTCTTACAAAAATTTTCTTACAGAAGTAAAGTGTCTTTCAGAATACACCCAATTCACTCATGACAAGAGTCACAGGCACTAACGGCAGCCTCAGAGTGAAGAAAATACAGTTCCAATTCAAGGTAGGACACAGCTATTTGCGAATCAGCAAAGGGCCAAAACCCCAGAGTGCCATTCTCTTTCACAGGTATGAGAGGTTCTTTAATCTCACAACTTTTTTTTAATTTAATTTTTAAAAAAATACTGAGATTACATAAATGTTACATTAAAAATATAGGGGATTCCCATATGTCCCACTCCCTCCCCTTCCCACACTTTCCCACATTAACAACATCCTTCATTAGTGTGGTACATTTGTTACAATTGATGAACACATATTGGAGCATTGCCACTAAGTGTGGATTATAGTTACAACTCTCTCCCACACAATTTTGTAAGTTATGACAAGATATATAATGGCCTTTATTGGTAATCTCACAACTTTTTAATCTTATGTTAGGCAGATATCTGGTCCTGAAATAAGTATGTCCACAAGTTCCCATAGTGGCCTCCTGGCCAAAAAAGCATCATGAATTTCCAATGCCCAATACATCCCCCCACTGAGAAAAAGCACTAAAGGGGACTTGTCACTCTTCCTTTGCACATGTAGTGGCTTTACAGAAATTATAAGAACAATGCATGAAACTGTAAGTGACAGAACTTTAAATCTCATGTATTGCATGAAGCCTAACTAAGATAAAAAATCTCTTTAACTCTGAAGCTGTTTTCAAATAACAAACTTTAATTAAAAGTATAAGTTGCTTGAAACCAAAAGAATGTTAGCTTGCACCACTTTGCTAATTTAGGAGATTATTTCACATTTAAAGAATCACAACTGGACTGTAATCATCATCTCTATATATTGGCTTGATTATGGATTGTTGACATTAAGTGGCATTGAGATGACCTTTGAAATATTACTTCCCCTTTCTATTAGAGGCTTTTGTGTAAGGTTCTGGAAATGAAAGGCTCATTAGACACCATTAAAAAGGATTTATTCCATACGTATAACCAATAATCAAGTGGAATATTACTCCCTCCCCTAATCAGCTACTGGGAGTGCTCAGAAGCATAAGTTCATATTCAAAGCAATAATAACGGTAAACCTTTCCTGATCAGGTTTCTGTATCATTGCTAATGTCAACAAAACCCAAACAAAAAGGAGTCTACGATGCTGGATGGATTTTTAAAAAATATACATTTGATTTCAATTAAGCTCAGTGTTTACGACCCTTGGAGGTATATGCTTTCATGATTTCATCAGTCAAGACCAATTAATCCCATTAGCAATGGTTGATGCTTTGCTATGCTGCGCAGTGCTGGGGAGTGACTGATGAATTATTTGCTAGTTTGCATCTCCACACACAGCCCTAAGACGGCAGAGATGAAAGGCACTGGTGGAAAGGTCAGCACACGTCCACAGCTGCAGATACAGTGAAAGTGACTTCCACAGTAAGTCCAAGAGTTCAAGTCTATTTGCATCAAGGGCCTACCTTCAGTGGTATAAATGAAAGACTGCCTCTCCCATGACTCAGACAGAGAGGGCCAAAAGCCGAGGGCCACCTCACACACCTGAGTAGAGGTGAGAAACCTGGCATAAATATTCAGCTGAGACTTAGTTGCAGAAGTCTCTTTCTAGAACAGTGCTTCCCAAGTTTATGTCCATATGATTCACCTTAGGAGCTTGTTAAAAGACAGATTCTGATATAGTCAGCCTGGGGTAGGGCCTGAGATTTTGTACTTCTAACAATCTCCTAGGTCACACTTTCAAATGTTGAATTTTTGAAGACTATACTTTAAGAAGCAAGGTTCTTGGGATCATAAAACAACCCTTATGTTGAAAATACACAGTTTGTTGGGATAAAGAAAAAGGAGGAGGAGGAGGAGGAGGAAGAGGAGGAGGAAGAAGAAGATGAGGAAGAGGAAGAGGAAGAGGAAGAAGAAGAAAAAGAAGAAGAAGAAATAATAAAATGAAGAACCAGACTAAAAAATAAAGAAAGAGCTTGCCTTTGATGAGCCAGACTGTGGCAGCTTTGTCCTTACAGAGTAGAACAGTTAAATCTAATTTTAATATTTAGGTTGAGAAGATAACAGAAAGTATTGTCTCAGGAAAAAAAGGCAGAAGAAAAGTCAGAAAAAAGGACAAAAAATCAAAACAGAAAGGTTGCAAAAGCACACTGGGGCCATTTGATTTCGTTTCTCACTCAGTTTAATTCACATTTGGACATATGGCGTGCCTTGTGCCTCTGTGGTTCTGTTCCCAATGCATCCTTATTGGTACTGGATGCTCCAGCAAATCTTAATATTTACCACATCAGTTTGTAGATAGTGTTATATAAGGGAGAAAAAGAAAATAATTCAAATATTTTGAGGCTTTTAGAAAAGTATCTAGCTCATGAATTCATTACACTGAGTGATACAGAATTCCTCCAGAATTCATTCAGACTAAGAATCCCATGATGACAACACATACTATGTCTCCACTTGTTTTTGCTCTGTGATTTTACTCACGTTTTCAGTCCAATAACAGAACAACATGCCTATAAGCCTCTGCGTTTCCTCGGGGTTGCTAAAAAGTAACATGTGATCTTATAACATTTCAAAGGTTCAACCCAGAGTAATAGTGGCTTCATTGAAAATTGAAAAAGTCCAGGTAGGGTTTTCCCCGATTAATTTGAGTCTTCTTAAGTTCAGAGAAATGGGTGCATCCCAAACTAGTCTCCAAAGATTCCAAATATCTAAACAGATGTGCACTTGCATTTCCTATAGCAACCTGCAAAGTTTCCAAGCCTCTCAGTGTGACTGTGACGGCTGCAAGAGGGAGGAGGCCCAGACACCTTGGCTGCCATTAGCCAGCCACTTTAGTGAGGGCCGTTGCACATCTGGTGTTTTGAAGTGGAACACAGTCCTCAGTGATCCTGATTTTTAAAAAGCATTAAAAGTTTTGTAGAATTAATATAAAACCCTTTCTGTAATGTTTTCCTAAGCTGTAATAAAGGAATCCCAGTTACTGTGTTTTTCCTTATAATTCTGTGTACAGAATGAAACCATTAACTTGCCCATAAATACAACTTCCTGGCTTGTTGTGCTTCTTGGTTTTGATTAGAAAATCTGTATAAAACCAAGGTTACCGAAATGGCAGTAGGTATGTGTCTTGTTTGGTTTAAGGCATTGCTCTTTAACAGTATGGGTCACAGGAAGCAGTAGATCCTAGTCCTTCAAAGGATACTCTAAGTGAGGCTGCAAAATAAAGGAAGGTTCAAGTTTTAAAAAGAAAATGGACAACTATTTTTGAGATTCCACATGATGATGTAGAGTTACATCATGATGAAGTACGTTATTTCTGTGCCAACAGTTGAACTGCATTAAATTTATTTGGAAGTTACCAAGTGTCTGGTTTATAACAATGGAAAGGAGCTGGGGACAAATGGAACATCGCCATGAGCATTATATTCACAACTGGGAAAGAGAATATACCACAGCGCAACACTGATAATTAAGACATATCACATGGCCTCTCCAGCTATTCAACAAATACAAGGTACCGTGCATTATTCATGCTGTGTCAATACAATGCCAGAAAACTATGTTTTAAAAGCAAATAGCTATTTCTGTGAGGGGGTTAAATAATCAAACTGGTTGTCTGGGGTTGTGTAAAAACAACAATAAATTAGTTGTCTGATTTTTTTGTTGTTTTATTAGCATTATTGCATGCAATCATGTTCAAACCACAATAAATGCATTTAATTACATACCTAGAAAATAAATCTATGGCCACATAATTAGTCTTCCATAAATATACCTAAAAGAAGTCAAATTATTTAATTTTTTGCATGCCTCTGTTTTTGACTACCATGTTTTGACCAAACACAATTCGATACACATATATCCCCATAAGTACAATATTTCTATGAGGTGTATATACAAAGCATAAAAATAAAAGCAATCTTCAGATTGCTCTAAATTAGAGAAAACGATTCTTTCAAACTCTCTATCCTATGTAACCAATTCTCTACTCCACAAATGGACCCTGTGCATACTGAGTTTCTTTCACATTCGGCACTTTATCAAGCGCTGTGGATGACATGAAAGAAACATCTAGCTCAACCCTACCTGTGCTGTATTCACAACACATTTCAGGAGCTAGACTTGTACTTAAAATAAATTTGGTATCTGACCCAGACTGCAACAACACCCCCAAATTACTTTCTTCATACTCAAGGTGAGGTGAACGTTAGAGCAGTGAGGAAACAGAGAAGCTGGAGGGACCATTCTTCAGATTTAGGGCATATGTTTGCATTTTAAAAAAAGGTCAGAAACATTCTCTAAAGCTAGTTTTTCCAAAATCTCTGGCTCAGAATATATTTTTGAGTTGTACAAGAAAGATGAAATGAAAGAGAACTAAAGGAGTAAAAGAAAGGAGAAGTAGAAAAGAGAGAAACAAAGGGAAGAGAGACCACAGGTCAAACAAAGACTGGGAAGAGAAGAGAGTCCTAGAGACAACCACTTACCCTCCACGTATCAGGCCTGTCCTCTGTCTCCATCCTGCTACCTCTCCCTCCCACGCTTCAATCCAGCTGAGCTGTAGTCATTCACTTAAATGGCGAGGTCCTTGCTGTTTCTGTCCCTCTGCATTGTGCTCCTTCAAGTGCTTGGTGATGTCCTGTTGACC
>PVKH010021683.1:0-14268 GCA_004027955.1 Chaetophractus vellerosus | reverse complement strand
AAAATGAACACAGCAAGAACAAACAGAAGGGGGGGATGTATAATAAATAGAAAAATAAATCTTTAAAAATAAAAAAAGAAGGAATTGAGCACATCAGTGATATGGTCCACTGGGTTGGAATCTGCTCTTAAAGAGAGCTGTGATGAGGTGGGGGCTGCGTGGTATTTGACTGAAAAGGCAGATGAGTTGGTGGCCACTGCAGACTCCATTGTATTGCAATATTTAAACTACCACCAGATTTGAAGCGAAATACATTCCATTAACAATCAAGTACTTCAGATGCCCTTATGACGGTGTTCAGTTCAGGCAGAGAGGGTGTCCTTAATTAGAGGTCTGCTCACCAAACTGAATTAGCAGGATGCTGTGAGCTGAACAGCACGGCATTTTAAGACACTTATTTTCCGTTCTACTTTGCTGATACAACTGAAATGCAATTAGTGAAAAGAGGGTGGCACTCATTTTATTAAAAATGCTACCCATGTAACTTTGTAAAAGATTATTTTTCTAAAAATACACACCTTTTGCCAACTTTCTATGATATTTACCCAGAACCTACTGAGGCTTAAAGGTTTTCTAAGAACTAAACATTTCCTGTCAGAGTTTTAGACAATCCCTCCCAACAGCTGTGGACGGAAACCCAGCTACTGCTGTCATGAACAACCTCCTGTGTTTGGAACCTAAAGAGCAAACAAACATTTGCTTCACTAAGAACACAGTCCCAGACAGAACATGAACTTTGTTGTACTTTACCTTCTCATAACAATTTACTGGCAATTAATTTGGTAGGCACCTGACCCGCTAGCTATTTTAGAAAATGTAAGTATATTTGTAATCCAACCAGAATTCTCCAGAAGTTAACATACACACACACACACACACACACAGGGAGAGAGAGAGGTAAAATACTATTGGATGTTAACAAAAGAGAGGAGAGATAAGTTTACATTTAAAATTATGTACTTCATTTTTACCCCTGAATGTTTGTTTTACCTTTCAGGTCAATGGTTTCCATAAATTCCCTGTGTCTTAGCAGCATAGAGGATATTTTTAAACACAGCTCTTATGCTGGAGTGTACGTTAAATATTTGTTCAGCTGATTAAAACAGTTCTACATTTATTTAATGTTTGAACAGTAAACAGTTTATTGAAAACTGGAATGTCTTTTTATACATACACGTACCCTCACAGAGACACACCTCTTAGAAGAGGGACTTTTGTTATGAGATTTCTCAACTTATACTACTGAGTCTAAACAGCCCTCAGATCAACACCGTTTTCAGACACGGTTATCTTCCAGGGAGAGCTGGGACTTCTGGTAAGGGCTGTCCAGGTTTGGGGCTGGCAGCCATATTGAGTGGGCAAGAATGACAGTAAGGGGCATGGCGAGTTGTTTAAAACCAGAGTAGGAGTCTCATGCTGACAGAAACATTTATCTTGGGAAAAAAAAAAAAATACCTGGTTTCAGATCCTAAAGACAGCTCAGATATAGTGTTAGTAGTAGCATTCACTGCCCTTCACTCTGATTTGTTAAAACAGAAGGTATGTTGACCTCAGATAAACTCGGAAAGTTTGAGATTACTTTGAGGAATGACAAACAACTAGAAGATAAACTTTGCAGCTATGCCTTTGCTTTGTCATCTATGGAGCCTGAGTGGACCAAAAAGGGAAAAAGTCAGACTGTTTATATTGGCTCCTGCAGTCACCCATTGTGAAGAGCCTTGTATATATTACCCTATTAATTCTCACTGTATCTCTGTTTAAGAAGGTATGTGTATACACTCAGTAAACTCTGTTATCGAGCATAGTGCCGTGGGATGTGCTGGTTAAACAAGAAGCCTAGCTGCTTTTGTCAGAGATAAATGTCCAAATTTGAGGGTTGGAATGTACTGTTTTAAAGTCACTTATCAACTATATATCAACTATATTGAGCATAATTTAATATTTGGTTATTCAGCAAGTATTTTAATATCATAAAATACTTCCCATTCCGCATTCTAAACGATCGTATGGTAATACAGGGTTGTAGATTTTCTTGAAAAGAAACTCTACTTTTAGAAGCAGGCACACATGGGTATCAGGATAATCATTGGTTCCCCATGCATCATAGCACATAAAAAAGAAAGCTGTACTTGAGCTATGAGTTCATTAAAAGAGAAATGTTTAAAGTATGTTGCAAAAATAAAGTGGAATATTATGCAGTGTTTAAAAGGAATGAGGTGGCTCTGTGTGTGCTGACATAAAGGCACACCTAACATATTTTAATGAAAAAAGTAAGTTGTGAAGACTGTATATGGTAAATGCTATTTTTGTTAAAAAAAAAAAGAAGAAGAAGATACGCACACATCCACATGCTTGCTTGCTCACAGAGGCATGAGAAATTTCTGGAAGGATAAAAAAGAAACTGTTAACAATGGTTAAATGTGGAGAGTGCCCATGGCAGGGCAGGGCCTTGACTTTTTAATTTATGCTATTCTGAACCGTTTGACTTGTAACATAGAATTTACAAAATTAAATTTATATTTTTATAACTAAGAAAACTAGTTCAAAACTGATGTTAGTCAATGAGAATTTCATCTACTTATAGAGGTAAGCACTTCTATTTACAAATGAGTTGTGTCCTTCCTATTCTTCAACATCATAGGAATCAGGTCCACACCCATTAGTGTTTGCGGTAACTAGAGGTAGCACAAGTTAAATTTCAGAAAGTGCATTTGTTCATTAAAGTACAAAGCATTATTACTCAGGTGACCAACATGTACACACCTGTGTCAAGGTAGATGGTCTGTCAGAAGTCTAAATATAGATGTTTGTCTCTTAAGAAATTTATACAAAACTGTTCACATTTTGGCTTCTGTTTCATTAAAAATGGATATTAGCATTATGATTAGGGCTTTGATTGGGCTACGTCAGTAGGTCATTGAGTCCCTGCCCCCTGTTGGGTGGGTGGGGGGACTCACAGATAAAAAACATGGCAAAGGACAGAGTTGGTGTTTTGATGCTGGAGTTTTTTGAGCTGGAGCCTGGGAAGTGAACACACAGGAGAAGAACATAGAGGAATAGAGATGGCTCCTTAGACACGGCAGAAGTCCCAGGGAGAGGGACAGGGCCGTTTGCCTAATAGTCTACAGCTGACCTTGTGGAGAGAGCACAGCAGCTGAGCCTGGAGAGAAACAGAGCCCCAGGAAGAGAGGAAACCAAGAAGCCTGAACTCTTGGCAGATGTCAGCAGCCATCTTGCCCCAACACATGGCAATAGACTTGGTGATGGAAGTAACTTATGCTTTATGGCCTGGTAACTGTAAGCTTCTACCCCCAAATAAATACCCTTTTTAAAAGTCAAAAAAAAAAAAAGGGCTATTAGAAACTTTTTATTGAGTAGCCTTAACTCAGTGGGGATAATAACTTGAAATAATTTCATTTTTCCAAACACTGCTTAGCATGTTCTATCCAAATACCATGGAACACCCCTTTACAATATTTTGGGAAGACTGGTAGGTTTCCAGGCCCTTTGAATTTAATCCAGTTTATAGTTCTCTTCTCATATTTGATTTCCCTCTTATTTTCTCCCTGAATCTTAGTGCTCCCTGGAGCACTAAACGTAGCCTAACTTGGAGTTGAATGTGGACTTCCCTTTTCAAGATCTGGTTCCTATGATGTTGAAAGGTAGAGGGACACTAGGGGAGAAAGAGCAAGCCCCTCTTGACTTAACCATACATGGCTGTAGTCCTCTTCTGTGGGTCGTGGTTGCCTCTCTGCCCAACACTGGCGGGACGTTGATGGCCTCTGTGGGCAGCCATCCAAATGCATGGGAGCATAAGTCTTTTTAGGCTTCCCCAATACACAGTCCCTTGCTGGGGTGGGGAGGGGGATCCAACTCCAACCTCATCTCCATCTCTTCCCCTCCCTTTCACCCACAAACAAGTTCCTGTTGTTGACAGTATATCCCACAGTTGTTTGCTTCTGGTATTTCCTTGTGTGACAAGCAGACTTCTTGCCTCACAAGATGGTGCCAGTCCAGGCACCTGCCTCAGTGCCCATGAACCCAGAGAAAAGTCAGCCCTCCTTGCCAAGCCCAACAGTGGGAGGGCAGACTGCTCCCCTCTTTCACCCTCCCATCCCTCAATTCACTTTTTTCTAGTTCAGAGGAGTAAAAGGGAGTGTAGCAAGCCCATGCCTAAGCCATGTCTGAAAGGAGGATGGAGTGCAGGGTCTTGCTTTTACAGGCAGCTCCATTTGTTATGATTTCTCTTGGAGGGTCCCTTGCTTGGTTTTAGGTAAGTTGAAAATTTTAACACAAAAACCTTGAGTTCACAAGATTGTTGTCACTACTGGCTCCTATAACTTTCTCTTTCTCTCTTCTCCTCTCTTCCAGACCTCTGTTTATATTTGTGGGTAGGTGAATAGGAGCTGGGGTGAAGAATGGAGTTGTAGCACCAGTATTTTTATTTTTTTTGTTATTCTTTATTTAACTTACTTTTCCTTCTTTAATACCTTTCCCCTTCACTTTCTTTATTTTTATTTTGTTTTTATGTCAAGGTTACAAGTTACTGTGTCTTAACACAAGATAATAACTACAATAATAATAAATCTGTTTTGGTCCATGGTTACAATTCCCCCTTATTTTTGTTCATTCCTCAGTCTTGAGGGATATGAGATGATGTCCACTCTGCCACTTCAGGCTGAGAAGGGACGAAAATATTATGAGCACCCAGTATTTTTTAGGTAACTTTTAGTAAGTCTTGGTAGATAAGTGGCTCTCTTTAAAATGTGGGGTTTGTTCTTTTTTGTCCTCAGGTTTGGACTCCAGATGTCAATTGCAGGGTAAATGAAGAAGTACCACTCAGCATGATTTTATATTCATCTATTACAAGAAGAATTCTACAGGATCAAAACAGTGGCTCATTTTTAAATATCCAAACACAACTGGCATTGACATCTCATGGTAATGGGAAGGGTTATGCCTTTGGTGCAAAGCATTGTTCCCATCCATGAAAAACTGTAAAGTGAAGCCTGAGACACAAAGAAGCTTCAACACCTCTTTATTCAATGCAGCACATATTATTATGCCAGCTTCTGTGCAAGGGGTAGGCTGGGGCAGGGATATACTGATGCCATTTTGTCCTTGGGGAGCATGACACCAAGCCAGCCATTCTCTACATGTTGTTCTGTTCTACAAGGAGAAGCAGTAAATGCAAGAGAATGTAGTAAAGGGGCAGCCTGAATCTGTTTGAACTAGTGGGCTTTAACAGAGGAGGAGGTGAGTTTGGTTGGTGTTTGGAAAAGAAAGGTATTAGAGCAATAATTTTCAATGTTGTTTGGTAGACTCAGGTGCCATTGCAAACCAGCAAGGAGGGCCTCAGGAGACAGAGACAAGAGTCTCCAATGACTGCTTAAACAGAACAGCTCTGCTTTTACCAGTTTTATATAAATCATTCCTACCCACAATTCCATTTTCCAAAAGGATTTACAGGTTTAAAAATACGAAAACCACTGCGTTATGAAATACATAGGCAATAGATGTGCAGCAAAGGGCATATGTACAGATAGATTACTTTGATCCTGAGCAGAGCTACCATGTTGGGAAATAATGAGATGATGGGAAGGGCTGGGGTGTTAGTCAATTGAGAAAAGACTTGAATGACTGACTTGAAGGGTTTTGATTAGAAAACTTCCACCACCGAGGGTTTTTAAACAAAGGGAGAGGAAAACAATGTTCAAGGAAGATTATTCTAGCAGTGCATGACACGTGTGTCTGAGTGTATGTGTGCATGCATGTGCACACAGACCCAAGTGGTGACATAGTCTATAACCGCCTCGTTAAAGCAGGTGTTGATGGTGAAACTCAAAACCATTCCTTAAGCATAATGCTTTACCAAGGTGAATTCCTAAAACTGCCTTGCTCCTGGGCAATGTCTTTTGAAGACACCTTCCAGAACTCTTCAAAGGAGTCTAAGACAAGGGCTCCTTCTCTCTTCTGAAGTGGCTGTCCTCCCTTCCCCTTAGAAAAAGGGCTACCGCATGCAAACGGGAAGTCTTTTCAGACAGTAACCAAAATGAGCTGCTTAAAGTAATCTCGATGCTGCCAACTGTTCAGCAATGTCTTGACAGTGTTTTGGAGAAACCTTGCCGAATCCCTCAAGTAATGATGTTGAAAACCACAGGATGCTGTGAGCATCGCCACGGGGAGCCTTCTGACACTTTTTAGCAGATGGCAGTGTATGCATTTCTTTTATGTACAATACTTCTCTAAATTAAAGATGATTTTTCAAAAACAATTCTCTTAGAGAGAGATAGAGCGAAGAAAAAAGACCTCACACATACCCAGCTGTAGACGGTTTCATATTTACATAAACCATGAGGAAGTGAAAAGGCATGGTACTATGGTGTGTTTCTTAGAAGTGCTGTGAATGCAAAATACTAAGAAAAATTAGGTTTTCACGTTCCACTGAGGTGAGAATTCTCTGAAGCCTGGAGGACTAATGAGGTAGAATTTTCACACCATATTACATCATAAGGACGTTGTGCGGAGCAAGGAAATGACCACCGCCTAATTTGATCTGTGAATAAAATAGCTTAAGTATATGCTTACTATGTTTTTGTTCACTTTTGTTCATGCTCAGGATTTGAAATAATGAAAAATATTTCCCTAGGAATTTAGCATCAACAAATTAACGCAAAGGCTAATTCTGTCAACAACCAGATGTTTCATACAAAATGTGCATAATTTTAAAATTGTTGTTCCATTAAGTCAACCAGATTGACTGGTGGTTTAGATTTCACAGACCTGCGACAGTCTTTTCTGTTGTTTTTATTTTTGTTTTTGTTTTTGTTTTTGTTTTTTTGAGAGTTCATAGATCTACAAAAACATGCAGTTCTTTGTCCTCTGGGAGCACTGCAACCCCACCACTTAACCTCTGTGGTTCTCAGTTTCCTCACTGGCATTTTGAAACATGATATCTTTTTCCCATCTGCTTTGCCAGAATTATCTGGAGAGATAGCACATTTCAAGAGGACAGCATCTTAAAAGCCAAGCATACGTTGTTAGCTCAAAATCCCATCCATTCATCTAGTTAAAAAATGTATGTGATATAAAGCACTAGGACCTCTGGACAAAAATGCAGAAGACCTGATTCCTTTTCTAGATAAATTTAGAGTCTAGTGGGGGAGTCTCAGATGGCTGTGAAGCTTAACAAGAGAGATTAGGAAGAAAGTGGTAAGTGTTTTGATATAATACCAACAGCCAGCATTTATTGCATACTTTTTATACACCAGGCAATTGGCGTATATAATGATTAATATATATTATCTCGTTTGATCATATCAACAACACTATGAGATTGATATTATTGTCCTCATTTTATAGAGGAGGAAACTGAGGCTTAAAGAGGTTAAGTAATTTGCCAGGTATCACAGAACTATAATAGTAAGAGGCAAGGCTAGTACTTAAGTCCAGCTCTTTATGTCTTAAATGTCTCTGCATGTAATCACCACACTTTACTCTATTCCAAGTGTCTGTTTATAGGTATAGATGCTATGAATAGTCAGTGGAGCCAGCAAATATTTCAGACTTGAGAGAGGATAGGAGATTTAGAAGTGGTATTTGCCCTAGGTTCTGCAGGATTGGGGCATGGGAAGGGGTAGAGGAGAGCAATCTAAAAGTAGGAATGACTTGGGGCCAGGAAATTTAGGATCTTGCATGGGAAAGCTCAAGAAGGGTATCCCCAAAGGAATTCCTCTCATATCTTCTCAATCAGGTGTTTGTAGCATTCTGATCTGTTAGCCAATTATGCAAAACCTCTCAGTTGCCCAAGCATACTGGCAACAACATATGTATATTCTTCTTTGGATAGTTAAAACATTTTCCTGGTGGAAAACTGTTATAGGAAGTTACTAGGCATGTGCTCCAGAATATACCACCATCAATGAATATGCAACTTGACCATAATTTTCCAGGAAATGAACTTAGGCCCACTGAAGGGGAGGTGAAATGGAAAATCCAGAAAATAAAAGTTTGAACACTACCGTCCCTTTGGAGCTACTTACACATCAGATGTATGTTTTGCTTTGGTCTACTGTGGCATAATATCTTTTATATTAGCGTTGTTTAGTACCTTGTTTTCCTAGGCATGACTTGCCACTAGAATTAGGACAGGCTATTTCCTGACTGCAGATGTAAAAAGGCTATTTTCATATGTATTTTACCTGACTGCAGATGTAAAAAGGCTATTTTCATATGTATAAATGTCTAAGAGACAAACGATTGGCAGCCCTTCCATCTAATACAACTCCAAAATGCAGAGTAAACTTTATTAGGCTCTTGACTTGGAAAGAAAATCCAGTTAGCCTTCAAAGGAGAGTTCAATGAATATGGCTCATTGTCTCTTACCCTCTGGCCTGCCCCTGCTTCACACACTTTCATCATTTTCTCCACTTGCCACACACATCAGAAACAGAGATGGTAGGATTCTGTTCCCAAAAAAAGGTAAGGAGCCCAATGATGAGAATGAAACAGGCCCAGAGAACATGGTCTTAGACTTCTAGGACATAGGTAGGTTCTTGAGAGGAATAATAATGAAAAAAATTAACTTAGACATTCTTTAAAAAAGTAGATATCCAGGGCTTCCTTCACCTAGTCCTTCTCTGTAGGCTTCTACTTTGCCAGCACTCAGAAATCCTGTTTGGGAGTCTTTTCCTTATGCCAGAGGACTCCACAAATATGGTTTGCCTCTCCGCTTTTCATTCTTGATACATGAAAATGAGAAATCATTTTGAACCTGAGATTGGCACACTGTGCCATCTGTTTAATTTCACCTAATAGGAGAAGAAGTTATTTTTCTCATGTGAAAAAAAAGGAAGGCAGAACAAGAGATGCGAGTGTAAAGCAGAGTATGTGGGTGGAACCTTCCAATGTCCTCATAGGCCAGATGGGGCTGCTGTGAATGCTGGAAGGGTTTCTCACCTAAAGGTGAATTTGAAGCAGCACCTAATGTCTGAGAATCCGAAAGCTGCAAAATGTCCCGTGATAGTATGGTCACATAAGAGGGAATGCTTCTGTCCACTCTGCTGCTGTTCTTATTGGCCCCTTCAATTGCTCCCACCACCAGAGGCACAAGCCAGCCATCTGTGGCATCACCTTCAGCTCTGCAGCCAGCCGAGGCCTACAGGCTACCTTGGAGTAAATGGACTCAGTAGGTTATTCTGAGAGTCAAGATTATCACAAGGAAAATTAATTGGTTGGGTAGATTCATAGGTGTCTTCTTGCTGGTGAAGGGAATAATTTTGAGTGTATTGGGGCATGTTCAGAGATACATGGCTGGAAGCCAAGAATGCCATACACAGCTAAAGAATGGTACAGGTGACATGGAGAAGACATGGTGTCCTTGTCCAGCACAGTCGGGCCTGTGGCATATGTGAAGAGAGCCTCCTATGTCATTGGATAATTGGTTTTCTAGTTCCTCCTTTACAATTTTTAGCACAGAGGATAAATTACAAGAAAGTAAGAAGGCTTGTTTGGGAGCTTTTGTTAAGGGAGCGAATGACCAAATGGCTGAACCAGGGGCTATTGGTGAGAGATAAGCCTGATTTTGTCTCACTGCATATGGGAAAAAGTTCAAGAATGTGGGTTTGATTGAAAAGAGTTAGGAAAGACTGTCCAAACAGTCCACTAAGATAAAAATCTTACCACCGTTGAGTCATGGGTGTGAGGAGTTGGATCTGAATTTCTAAGTCTCCCAACGAGGGCATCCACGATCACACAGCTTCCACCATTGTTCCTTTTGCTTGTGGGAGCGGAGGAAGATTTGGGTTTTGGCCATGTCTGGAAGATGTCAGGCTGAGCCTGCTCTGAAGAGAAAGGGGACAGGAGCAGCTAGGCCTCATCTCCAAATGGGAGACAGGATTTGGGGATGGAACCCCTTGCAGCACTGAGGAGTCTATAGGGCATGGAAGGTGACAATACAGGAACAGAGAGTCACAGAGTCTGGGAGCCTCCAGAAATCTGAGCAGAAGCTGCAGTTTTGTTTTTTTTTTTCCTGACCTCCCTCTCCCCAAAATTAATTCTGAATTCCTAGGTCTTTAATTTTTTCATCACATATGTTATATAATTTAAGACATTGTTGGTGATTGATTACTTCATTTCCATCAGAAAGAGTTGAGTTTCCCTATTCGCAGAAGTACAGAATGTTTTATATATTACAAGCTTCACTTGCTCATTTGTATGTCACAGATGGAACCTTAAAAAAAATCTCCTACACTTTTTCATAATCAAATTGTGTTCAGTAACTGATTATCAGGGAATAAAATCTTCACGGTCATATATGAGGTAAAAGAATCTTTGCTAAAATACAAAAGAGCAAGGAAAATGGGAAAGAAGATGGGAGGATGCTAAAATAAACATCAACAAAATTGCCATCTAAGATTAAAGCAAAACACATCTTGCAAGTGAGCAAAAAAATCTCCTTTTCTGGAAAACATCTGACCCTTCCTCAAAAGGCCTGATTTTCAATACGCACAATATCGCCAAGGTCGAATTAATTCCAGCAAAGTTTGAGAGCCCTGCAAGATTTCCATAGTTCCCCATGTAGTTTGAATCTCAAAAATTAAGTGCTTATAATGAAAACATGCACAGATTCTTAACTATAACAACGCTAGCAGGCATTGCTATAATAGCAAGACAATTTAGCGATAATGGGTGAGTAGGAAGAAAATTAAGTAGTTTGCTGAGATACAAAAAACCTAAGCCAGAACATATTTGGCCTTATGTTCACTTTCAAATGCAAAGTCAGTTCATTAGTGTAATTTAACCTTTTCGTAAGTCTTTCAATGATACATTCCATTAATACATTGGAAATGCCAGCTGGTAGGAATAGCCCATGCCTGTGAGGGGTACTGAAAAAGGTGAGTTAGACTCTGCTCCCTTCCTGCCTCCTCCAGCTCAGCAAAATGAGTGGATGACAGGTGGTTACCTTTCCTGGCTGCAGTAAATGTCCTCATTCCACTCCTTTCAGCCAGAGCCCCAGGGCAAGCCGGGGTGTGCAGCCATTTACTACAATAATAGCAAGACAATTTAACTGTAATGGATAAGTAGGGAGCAAATTAAGCCGTTTGCTGAGATACAGAAATGAAGCCAGGAAATATTTGGCCTCATGTTAGGCTTCAAATTCATAGTCAATTCATTAGTGTAATTTAGTCCTTGCATAAGCCTTTGAGTGATAAATTCTACTAATACATTTGAAATGCCAGCTGTAAGAATAACTCATGGAGTGTTGAGTAAAATTAAAAGATGGGCAAGAATAAATCCTTCATTCTCATCTCATATGGGAAGATTTATGAAGGCCTTTGAGAAGAAGCATCTGTCTACTAGCTGTAAATTGAGAGTATTAAGGGAAAACATTGGAATATTTTGGTTACATTAGAAAGAGGAATATATTAGCACAAACGCTTTTGAGAGTTTTCCTTTGGGGTTGAAGATAACTCTTGATGAAGAACATGTGAACTTTTAGAATTCATCTCTTGCTTGGGAACAAAGGCCATAGCACAAATAATATTAAATGGTTGATGTTTCAGGGAGTGGTTTCTAAGAAACACAATTTTGTGTGGAATGCTAGTGGCTTTCTTTTCCAGATGGATGTGGTTTTCTTTAGCCCTGTTGAGTGCTCCCTTTCAAGCCCGTAGAGGCTCCAAATCAGAGAATGTGGAACAAGGTATGGAGAATATAACCAGCTAGGATTTGACTTCCTTAGCAAAAAGAAGAAAAAAAATCAGTCCATTTCAACACTTGGTCTCTCTTGCTGGTGTCTTCAAATTGGATACCTTAATAGTAATAAAAACCAAACAAACAAACAATAGTTCGTTCAAAAAGAGAGAAAGAGAAGGAGAGTAAATTTTCTTAAGCACCTATTACACACAAAGTACCTTGTTCAGGTTAGTTTGGTTATTCTCCAACAAATTGGTGAAACATTTTGCATTCCCAATTTATAGAAGAGGAACCTATGGTCTCAGAGGGAATAAATTAGCTTGCCCAAGGGCATTGGCTAGTTAGTAGTAAAACTGGGAAGTAAACCTAGGTATGCCTGAAGGAGTCAGAATCAGGCAAAGGTTTATTGGCAGGGGGAACCTAGGATATTCCAAGACTGACTCATGGTAATAAGCTTTTGACTTTGTGCTGTATCTAGACAAATCACATTCAGGGCCTCTGGTCTTTTCCTTCTTGTCAAGATGCGAGTTTTGGCCATACCTGTGTTCTTAAACTCTCTCTGCTCAGAGTTGATGTCTCTGACTGGAGTTCCCTGGACTGACCCCCATCCATCTTCAATTCTGCTTTTGGTTTGCAGGAAAGATGAGGATATGCTGCCCACTGCAGCCTCAGGCCCAGACAACTACTCCCACACCCAGAGGCCCATGCTTTAGCAGGCACCTTTCTGGCCCTCCTCCAGCCCTGTCCCTGTCCACTAGGGCTGCCAGATTAACAAATAAAAATATAGGGCAACCAGTTATGTTTTAATTTCAAGTAACAACAAATAATTTTTTCCATATATGTAGATCTTATGCAGTATTTGGGATGTTCTTATTCTAAAAATTTATTTATTATTTATCTTAAATTCAAATTTAACTGGGTTTCCTGTATTTTTTCTGGCAACCCTACTCCCCATGAGCCAGAAGTGTGGTGGTCAAGGTGTTATGCCCACCTGGAGGTCCACTAGTAGAGCCTAGAATCTAGACCAGGCTCCAAGTATTGGGATTCTGGAATTCATTGTCCAAAGGGCCCCAAGTCTGCTTCCCCATCCTGTATGGGCCTCTTCCCTGGATCTGTCCAAGGGCCGACCATGCCCTGAAATGGGCAGACCTTGGTTAAATGGTGACTATTGAGGTCAGCTGGATGCAGTGTGTATGTGCACTTCTCTGTGTCCACATGCATGCATTTGTTTTACAGGACTGAGTCAGGGATAAGAAGAGAAGGGGAACAGGCCACAAGGGCTTCCATTTGAACTTTTGCCTGATCCTTCCCTGGCTTGCCATGTCATCCAATTTATGGCTTGCCCCCACCTTCAGCATCTCTTCTCCTGCTTGGCATGGCAGTAGCTAGGGACTTACCCTGACTACATGGCTCAAATAGAGAGGGGAGCCACTGGTGGTGCAGTGTGACTGGGGTGGGGGACAGGAAGAGGGCAGGGAGAAAGGAAGGAAGAATTGGCTGTTTCCATAGAGACAGAGCTGTGGTGCCACACCTTCCTTTGGTTAGCTTCCTGGGTGAAGAGCATTAGGCTTGAAAGGGAAAGATTAGAGCCTGTGCCGTGCCTGAAGACCAGAAGACAGGTTCTGGACTCAGAGAATGAGTGTCATATGGCTTTGGACCAGTCCCTTTACTCTCTGAACCTCAGGTATCTTATATGCAGAGTGGGACTAACAATTCCTAGATTGCGAGGTTGCCATGACAATTCAAAGACACGTTGTGTGTAAAAGGCTTCGCCCATTACAACATTGATGTGGAGCCAGTGGCCACTGGACGCTTTGGGGGCAGGGAGAGGGAAAAGCAGTTGTAATACAGGGGCTTTTTTGGGACCTGGGAATTACCCTGAGTGACATTGCAATGACAGATATAGGCCATTTTATATCAGCATATAACATGCAGAACTGTGTGGGAGAGAGTGTGGTCTACAATGTGAACTATGGTCCATGCTTAGTGGCAAAGCCCCAAAATGTGTATATCCATTGCAGGTGATGTGCCACACTAATGAAGGATGTTTATGTGGGAGATTGTGGGAGGTGTGGGAGGTGGGGCATATGGGAATCCCTATATTTTTTGTGTAACATTTATGTAATCTAAGTATCTTTTTAAAAATAAAAAAAAATATTTTAAAGGCTTTGCCCAGTACTTGGCATCCATGATTATTAATTTGACTGGTAGGAGTCGAAGCCTAGTATAGTTTTTAGCATAGTGGACACTCAATCGGTCAATGTTAGCCCTAACTAAGATTATTCCTAACTCTTCCTTGGAGGTAGCTGTAAGGTAGCCTCCTCCTCAGTGTCACTTAGAGGAGAGAGAAAAGGCAAAGAGGAATGAGTCAGAGGAAACAGCACAAATAGAGCCAAAGCTACTTTGCAGGGAAAAGCGAGAAAGCCCTGGGTCTCTCTGGCTGTGCCTCCTACATGTAGGTCTGAAGCCTAGGAACATACCAGCCCTGGCTCCAGTTACAAACCCCGGATTTGAAAAGACATTGCTTATCAAGTGATTTTCTGAAACTGTTTGTCCTCTTGCTTTCTGCTCCCC
>PVKH010021682.1:0-14269 GCA_004027955.1 Chaetophractus vellerosus | reverse complement strand
AAGTCCAAGATGAACAAAACATTAAAATTTTAAGTGAAGACAGGACCAGCATTTGGTTCTTAACATTTCCAATTCATTCAAACATCTAATTCTACCTACAAGTTCTGTAAGCATCTTGAAAGTGAACAAATCTAAAACTTGCCGGTTTATGTTATAAAGCTTGCTCTCAAAACACTTCTATTACATCAAGTTTTTTTGTTTTTAAATGGAGCAGTAACTGTAAGTGTAAAACTTATATGCACTTAGGAACAAGGCTGTGTGGCAGTTTGACATTATTTATGAATCCCAAAAAAGAGAAAGATTATGTGTGTAAAATGGTCTGTTCCTCTGAGTGTGTTACTTTTTTACTGTATTAAATTAAAAGGTTTTAAGTTTACTTGATAAAATCAATTTAGGGCTTTTGATTCAACAATGTCAATAAGGTGTGACTCAGGTTAAATCCCCACCCCCTTGGTGGGTCTATATAAATGGACACTCATCCATAAGACACATGGAAGAAGAAGAAAGAGCTCTGTCACGTTTGATCCTGGGGCCCCAGGGAGAGCTGAGAAAGCTTGGAAAGAAATGAGCCCTATGCCAGACTACTATTGTAAGCCCTGAGAGACGAGCTCTAGGCTTCTAAGGAAAGCACCACTACCTGTCCAGTCACCCAGGCATCTTCTCTACTCCCTAGCATTATCATCCCTCCTCAACACCCTTATGATATGCTAAGGCTATATGCTCTTCTATAACAAAGTTTCCTATATCCATATCCCTTCTACCTATTGCCCCAACTCTGTTTCAAGCCATTGTCCTCTTCCCTATAGTATTACAACCACCTTCTAATGGGTCTTCCTGCCCCTTCTAATAAGTATCACCCCCACTTGACTACCAGATTAATCTTCCTTGGGTGTATTTTCAATCCTAGAATATTCCAACCTTAATATTTTCAATAGCTCTGAAATACCTTGTATGTTAAGAGTAATAAACTGCTCAGCTCAGACATAACATTCCAGCCTATGCCTTCCATGCTTGGAGTCTGGAAATAATATATGTTTAAGAAATGAATTAACCTTTCTATTTCTCTATAGTGCTCTATCCCCAGCAAAGTAAAATTGACAAAGTTCCCCCAAAACACATGGAGAGACTCTCCAACCTCCATCCTTTGTTATATTACTGTCTCTATTCAGAACATCTCTATCCTATCCCCACACCTGTCAAAATTCTCCAAATCAAGGTCCAGGTCAAAAATCACTTACCCTCAAGAGATCAATTCCCCAGCCAGATGAGGACCTTTTTTTCCCCTATGAATCATTTCCTACACACGAACATACTTTGTTGAAAACCCTTAACAAATTAATATTGTGCTTTTTACTATATTTATAGCTCTACCCCTACCGAACTGCAGTCTTACTTGCGAACTTGGGTCTTACATCTCTCATTCCACATAGCTGGAGTTAAATGTTTATTTAACAAACTGAATTACCAGTTCACAAAATGCGAACCAACAGCAACGAAACATAAGGGGACGTGTCATTGAACGGGTTTTTTTTTTTTTTTAAGTTCCTAGAACCTCTTATAATAAAAGCAGACACTTCCTTATCATATAATGGTAAAAGTTCTGTTAAAAAGGAAGAAATTACACAAAGGTACAGTTACAAAGTATCTTTTTATAAAGACTTCCGTAAAGTTATTTTAAACAGAATCTTTCTCTTAGCTGATATGGATGAAGACATGAAATAGAAATGTATAGTGTTTGAATTTGCTAAAGGCTGCCACTGGAAAATACCAGCAATGAGTTGGCTTTTATAATGGGAATTTATTAGGGTAAAAGCTTACATTTTCAAGGCTGTGAAAATGTCCAAATCAAGGAATCATCAGAGATGCTGTCTCACCCAGGGTCACTGGTGGTGATCCTAGGCTCCTGCCATGTGGCAAGGCAAAATGGTGGCCAGTCTCTGCCTTCTCCTTCAGGCTCACTTTCTCTGAGCTCAGCTGTGGGCAATCAGGCATACAGCTGTCTCTCAGCCTTCAGGATCCCCCACCCCTCTCCACCTCTGGGCTGCAGGCAATCCTGGAGTTCTTTCTCACATGATGGGGTAAAATGGCAACTCTTTCACAATGTATCTCTGCATGTTTCTCCCATTTATATAGGTCTCCAGCAAAAGGGCCACGATCCACCCTGATCATGCCCTCACTAATGTACTCCAACCAAAGGCCTCCAACTGAATTCAATCTAATCAAAGTGTCCCACACCCACAGGAATGGATTAACTCCAAGAAAATGGTCTTTTCTGGGATCCACAAAAAGCTCCAAACTGTCACATATAGTTTCTGAGAAGTGTTAAGTGCAGTATATAAGAGAGATTATGAACAAGATGGAAACGATTCCTGATGTCTCATACCTTAACCTTCATCTAAAAAACTGATTATACTGTATGGTAATTATTTAATTTACCCCTAAGCAATATTATGAGCTTACCATTTTCTTTATGATCAAGTCTACACACACATACACACACACATTTACATGATCCACAACAAATGCAATAAGATATGATGGTTATAGATTTAGGATGATCAATTATATGATAAATGGGGCCGGCTGTAGCCCAGTTGGTAGGATGCTGGTTTACCACATAGGAGTCCCCAGGTTCGGTTCCCGGGGCCTCCTTGAGCGGGCAGACCGCCTTGAGAAGGCAAGCCGCGGCGGGCAGGGCAAAGCCGCCACAGGCAGGGCAAAGCTGCCGCGGGCAGGGCAAGCCCCCGCGAGCAGGCAGGCCGCCACGCGATGAGCTGAATAAAGCCTTACATTATCAGAAATGACTTTAAATGTAAATGAATTGAACTCTCCAACCAAAAGGCAGAGACTGGCAAAACAGATAAGAAAGCAAAACCCAACTGTAGGCTGTATACAAGAGACCCAATTTAAATTCAAGGACACAAGCAGGTTGAAAGAGTAATGATGGCCAAAAAACTACTACGCAAGTAATAACCAAAAGAGAGCTAGGATAGCTATACTAATATCACATGATCATCTCAATTGATGCAGAAAAGGTATTTGATAATGTCCAGCACCACTTCTTGATAAAAACACTTTAAAAACTAGGAATAGAAGGAATTTTCCTCAACAAGATACACTACATACTTCAAAAATCCACAGCTCACTTCATATTCAATGGTCAAAGACTGTAAGCTTTCCCTCTGAGATAAGGAACAAGAGAAGAATGCCTACCATCACCACTCCTACTCCATATTGTATTGAAAGTTCAAGCCAAAGCAATTAGGCAAGAAAAACAACCAAAAGGCATCCAAACTGGAAAGGAAGTAGAAGTCTCCCTACTTGTCGATAGGAAAATCCTTAAAATTCCACCAGAAAGCTACTCCAGCTAATAAACAAATTCAGCAAAGAGGCAGAATGCAAGATCAGCACCCAAAAAACAGCAGTCTTTCTATGCACTATTAATGAACAATCTGAAGAGGAAATCAAGAATAAAATTCCACTTATTATAGCAACTAAAAACTTCACATACCTAGGAATAAATTTAATTTATGATGTAAAGAACTTATATGTGGAAAACTATAAAACATTGCTAAAAGAAATCAAAGAAGACCTAAATAGTTGGAAGAACATTCCAAGTTCATGCACTAGTAGACTTCTGCTAAAATGTCAATTCTACCTAATGTGATTTACAGATTCAATGCAACTGCAATAAAAATTCCAACAGTCTCCATTGCAGAAAAGGAAAAGCCAGTCACCACATGTAAATGGAAGGGTAAGTCACAAATAGCCAAATCCATCTTGAAAAAGAAAAACAAGTTGGAGGATTCACACATCCCAATTTTAAAACTTACTACAAAGCTACAGTAACCAAAACAGCATGGAACTGGCAAAAGTACAGACATATAGACCAATGGAATTGAACTGAGAGTTCAGAAATAAATCCTCACATTTATGGCCAGCTGATTTTTGACAAGGAGCGCAAATTCCACTCAAAGGGGAAAGAAAAGTCTCTTCAACAAATGGTCCTGGGAAAACTGGATGTCCATATGCAAAAGAATGAAGGTGGATTCCTTCCTCTCACCACATATAAAAATTATCAAATGGCTCAAACACCAAAACATAAGAACCAAAACTATAAAACTCCTAGAAGCAAACATAGAGAAGCATCTTCAGGACTTTGTGTTAGACAACAGTTGCTTAGACTTTACACCAAAAGCATGAGCAACAAAAGAAAACAAGATAAATTGGACTTCATCAAAATTAAAAACTTTTGTGCACCAAAGAAATTTATCACGAAAGTACAAAGACTACCTAAAGAACAAGACAAACTATTTGGACACCACATATCTGACAAGGGCTTAATATCCAAATATATAAAGAAATCTTACAACTCAACAACAAAAAGACAACCCAAGTGAAAAATGGGCAAACACATTTCTGCAAAGAAGATATACAAATGGCCAAAAAGCATATAAAAAGATGCCCAACATCATGAGCCGTCAGGGCAGGGGTTCTTAATCAGGGGTCCACAGATCCCCAAGGGGTCCGTGAGCTTGAACTGAAAGTTCAAAAAAACATTATTCTTGTGGGGATGTGTTGGTGTGGGTGTGATATATTTATTAAATAATACACAGTACAGCGTGGACTTAGTAAGGGTTCCATGGTTTTCACCTGACTGGCAAAAGAGTCCACGCAACAAAAAAGCTTAAGAACCCCTGCATTAGGGAAATGCATATCAAAACCACAATGAGATACCATTTAATATCCATTAGAATGGCTACTACTAAAACAGAAAATAAGTGTTTGAGAGGATGTATAGAAATAGGAATACTTGTTCATTATTGGTGGGAATGTAAAATGGCCCAGTTGCCGTGGAAGACAGTTTAGCAGTTCCTCAGAAAGTTAAGTACAGAATTACCAGTAAGACCCATAAACCCGAAAGAATGGAGGCCAGGGTCTCAAACACATATTTTCACACTAGCTTTCACAGCAGCATATTCACAACTGCCAAAAGATGGAAGAAACCCAAATGTCCATCAACTGATGAATGGATAAACAAAATGTGATATATATACACACAATGGAATATTATTCAGCTATAAAAAGGAATGTTCTGGTACATGCTACAACACAGATGAATCTTTAAGACATCATGTTAAGTGAAACAAGCCAGGCACAAAAGGAAAAATATTTTATGATCTCAATGATACAAAATAAGCAAATCGATAGAGTCAAAAACTAGAATACAGGTTATCAGAGGACAGGGTGGGGAAAGGGAATGGTGAGTTAATGCTCAATTCCTACAGAATTTCTATTTGGGGTGATGGAAAAGTTTTGATAATGGATGGTAGTGATGGCAGCACACATTGTGAATGTAATTAACACCACTGAATTATATATTTAACTGTGGTTAAAAGGGGAAATTTTTAGGTTGTACAGTAGGACTTGTTTTACACGAACTCAACGCACACAAATTCAGGTATACACAATTGGCAATTGAAAAAAATAAGGGGAGAATTAAAATTTTAAAAAATTATTTCTACAATTAATTTTGTTTACTTATTGTTACTAGAGTGTTTATTTGCTTATTTATTTTTAAAAAGTGTGAGAGCTATGTTCATACAAGAAATACTTATTAAATACTGGGGTTCGCTATTATGCACAACCTATATAGAGTCAGGGAGCGAGGCAGCAATGGGGAAAACACTTTAGGGGAGGGAGCAGAATGCTGATCCAGTGGGGGTCTCCAGGCAACACCACCCACTGGCTCACTGACCTTAGGTACCTTCCTGGCCTCCTATTGGTCGCCACCGTTTTTTCCCCTCCGGGGAAGGGGATGGAAAAGACCTTGGGATAGGGCAGTCTGCTGGGGCACTGTGCAGGTGAATGAGAAAGAGAGAAAGAGAATTAAAATGTTTTAAAAGTATTTCTATGATTAATTTTATTTGTTACTAGAGTTGTTTGCCTTAATTATAAAAAATGTGATAGGTTTGTCTGTATAAGAAATACTTATTAAGTAATGGTATTTGTTATTATGCTCGATTTTCAATCTATGCAAAGAGGCTTGGAATGTACCGATTGCATAAAACAAGGTCCTATTGTATATATTACCAGAATAAAATTCAAAAACAAAAAACAAAAAACAAAAACAAACCAACAACATAGGACTGTATAACACAAAAAGTGAGCCCTAATGTAAACCATGGACTATAGTTAATAGCATAATTATAATATTTTTTTCATAAATTATAACAAAGGTACCACACTATCGAAAAGTGTTAATAATAGGATGTAGTATGAGAACTCTGTATTTTCTGCATATTTTTCTGTAAACCTACAACTTCTCTAACTTAAAAAAAAAATACTAAAGAAAAAAAAATCAATACTTCCCCAGCTGAGATTATTTCTATTACTAGGGATCACTCTACTGCATATTTTCTAAGCATTTAGGTTTTTCACCATTATTCAAGGAAAAGAAAAATGCCAGTATAACTGGTGAACATAAAAATTAAGTGGAAAGAGAGCATTACATGTGACCAGAAATGTAGGCAGAGGCCATAACATGAAGGGGGCCTGTGGGCCCAGGCAATGAGCTTAGAAAGCATTCCAAGTACAAGGGGAAGCCACTGAAAGGTTTTATTGAGTTTGAATGATGATGTTCAAAAAGAAGATCACTTCACTGGTGGGCAAAGAATGCATTACACAGCAGCAAGATTAGAAATAAAGGTCAATCAGGAGGCTACTGCAGTAATCCAGATGAAAGATTATGATGACTCAAACTAGTCGGTATGATGGAGACCAAAACAAGTGGCAGATTTAGGATACATCCTAGGAGTAAGGCTAAAAAGACCTGCCTTCAGATTACAGGTGGAACATGATGTTAAGATAAGACTCGCAGAGACATCTGATTTTTAGCTTGAGCAGATAAAAATGGAGCTGTTAGGTAGGGATTTGGATTCAGGCACCTGGAATTATGGGAGAGATGGGGCTGGAGATATAAATCTGGGGGTCTGCACATAGATGGTACTTAAAGACATGGGATTGTATAAACCATCTGGGATAGTAGTTAGCAAAGCACTACTGGGGGTTATGGCTGCTTTCTGGCTAAAACAAGCAGAGTTGAGTAGTTGTTACAGAGACCATATTGCCCACCAAGCCAAAATATTTACAATCTGGCTCTTCAAGGACAAAGTTTGTTGGCCTCTGAAAGTAATAGTGGGAACACAGAGAGACAAAGAAATCCATAAAGGACAAAACTCTAGGATATGCCAACATTTATAAATGGAGCCAAGGAGAAGCTAGACATAAAGCTCAGAAGAACAGGCAGTGAGACAGGAAGAAATCCAAGCATGAGTTTCCACATGGTGTCACAGAAGCAAGAAGCAGAAAATATTTCAGAGTGTGGTCAATTAAGTATGCCCTATCCCCCTACTGGAGCCTTTTAAAATCTCTACAGATTTAAAATGACATCTTAGAATTATCTACAAGTTTCACTATTTAGACTATATCCTTACACCCCAGTATATACCTATAAATGGGTAATAAAATCAAGACATTTCTCTTCAAATTAAGGCAACCAAGTAACAAGGAGTTTAACCAGATGAGTATTCAGTCAGCAAATCCTATCCGTATCCCTTAAATATTGCTTCTTTAAAAATTTATGTGACACATATAATCAATTCTATAAAATGCAACTTTTAAAATATTCATTTAATATATCTTCTTTCAAATCAGAAATTAGTTTTAACTTGGGTTATCCTTTCCCTTCTATAGAAACAGACCTCTTAAGAAATATCTAATAGCCTGTATTTACAAAGAAAAGAGATGAGAAAGGAGAAAAGTGGGATAAACACTGAACAATCTCTCCCGATTATAAAGTATACCACCAGACATATTAGTAAAGTAATAGCATTTATAAATAAATATGAATGCCATCCTTCAATATGGCCCACCTTTTTCCTTTTCAAACTAGACACCTGAGTTACCTAATGATTATCCTCATTTAACTTCTCTAGCAACTCAATTATAACACTTATTAGAGAGCCATCTTCTGAGAAGAAAACATACTTACAGAAAAATTATTTAAAATGAAAAAAAATTACCATTAAAATTTTACATAAGTAGTTATAACAAATCTTAAAAGCCAATTAATAATTTTATTGCAAGAGAAAGTCACAGGATAACTCACAGAACAACATTCTAAACTGGAATTAGTGTGCTATAGCAAGGGAACAGATGTGTATAATGGTGGCATAGTATAATGAACCGAGTGCTAGGTTTGAAGCCCCAGCTCTTCAGCCCAAGAGATGTGCAAAATGAACAAGCCCCTGGGCTTTCTTAGCCGCTGATTCTACATTTTAAAAATGGGTGTATTTTCTAAGTCTCTGCAGGCACTCCTTAAAATTAAATTTAGTTGATTAAAAAAGTAAAATGTGCAGTATGGCCATAAGGATGAACTTTACATTGGAGGCATGAAGAAAATTCTATTTGCCTGTAAATGTCTTTTATAAATCATTTCTACCACCTATAGATAAGTACCACTTTACCAAGGCTTTAAGATAACCCAATATAATCGGGAATAGTATTAAAAGTGACTGAAATGTGGTCATCTATTATCAATGGAAGTTAGTGTAATATAACGGTTGAATGCAAAAGCTTTGAAATAAAATCTGGTTTGAATCCCTGTTTTGCTTACTTGGCCAGGTTCTTGGCTTTCTAAGTCTCAGTTTCTTGATCTGTAAAACTATTAGACAATTAAATGCACTTCTCTGCATAGAATTTGGTACACGGTAAGAACTCAACAAATAAGAACTCAACAAATGGTAATAAAGGTTTACTTTAATATATAGATCCTGTACTATTGTTAAAGAGAAGGGTGCTCAGAGAATGAAGCCATTTGAAAAGTTAACAAAAGTAACTAAGATGAATGTAAAATTCTGTATAAGATGTGAACTATGCAAAGGTGAAGGTTATGAATAGGACATTCCTTTACATGAGTTTCCATATGAGTGAAGACAAGTACTCCTGGTTGTACTGCTTGGAATATCAACTGTAATCACAATTATATTTGGACTTTCAACATTTCTGGCAACTCTATAATTCAATATAAGGAGAACAATATTTACTAAAATAAAATCATATTTTCTAATAGTACCTGTATCAGTATTCCAAATAAATAAATGAGGGCAAACTATGTTCATTATTTTATTAAGGCTTCTGGGTATTTATGATAGGAAAGAGAAACTGCAACTCAGTTCACTGTGCTTGTGTACAGGAGATATAGCCCTTCTTTCAATTCAAGGAATACATTTTGACTACCTATTACATGTATAATATGGAACTGTACTTGTCAGACAAGCAAAGATGCAAATGATACACAGCACCTGAGAAGCTTACAATCTAGTAAAATTCTATCATATATTTATATGGCTACTACAAAGTAGAGAAGAAAAATACCTTTAGAGATGTACAAGGTTCTGAGGAGATTCAAGGTTAGAGCAAGATTGGGGATAGTCAAGAGAAGCTACATAGGAGATAAGAGGATGGACACATAAGGATCAGTGATAACCTTTTGACAGATCAAGGACTATCTGTGAGAAAAAGGAGAAGAGGACATTCCAGGAGGAAGAAATGTCAAGTAAACTAAATATGTATGCAGCAAAAGGTATATATAGATCTATAAAATTGTAGACATTTAAAGACTTGTGAAAACACATTAGGATATGAGAAAATGTAAATGCTTTGCTTTATGCAAACTATCTTACATGTTCCATATAAAATAGCTTAATTTTGAGTTATTTTTTTAGACTTTCCTGAAGAACCTAACAATTCTAGACGATACAATGTTAATTACATATTTTACTTTATTTGTTTTAAATCTTGGTATTACAGAATTGGTTTATTTATATTCATTAAACCCATTAAAAGATAGGCTATTTTTTTGAGGGATTGTAGAGCTCAAGAAGGAAATTAAAATTAAGAAATATTACGAAAGTAAAAAAGGTGTATATATAGAACAGTGAGAAAAGGGTTGGGGAAGCTGAGAGTACACTGGACAGACCTTTTTAATGCTAGTGTGAGAAATCTGTACCCAAAAACAATTTCATAAGACATCCAGTACAGATTTACAACTAGGGAAGCAAAGCAAGTTATTGGGTCATTTTGATTTACAGCAAATAATACTAAGGCCCACCGCAGATTATCCTCCCTTAGAACAAAGAATTGTTGTTCAAGCCTTCGTCGTATCTCATTTGTCAATTTTCCATTATATAAACTTACTTACTACATTCACCGCTCCCAACACTCTACTCAACGCTGTTGCTCAAGACAAACTGGGAAATGCAGCTGTTGGGGAATTCCCCGTTTTCACACTCACACACACACAGGCAAATACACACATTAAATTAATGATGCACCTCCAAATTCCAATTATTTTTACAAGACTCAGTTCAGGTGTCACCTCTTTCCTTACTAGGGCCATATGGGGGAAACTTGCTCCTCAGGGATTTTTCTCTTTTTCTCCCTATTTTTTAAAATAAAGTATTTTACACACACTTAGGATTTATAGATTAGTTTGTATTAATTTTTAGTGGATATCCCTAAATTGAGAGTTAACTCCTTAACTGATATCATTTCTTGTACTTCTTTAGAACCCCGTGCTTCACAGAGTACTCTATACCATAGCAAGTGCCCAATAAATGTAGAGTTAATGAGTATTTCAATAGGATTTTTTTAACAAGCTATTATTTTTTAAAACATAAACAAGTGTTGGAGAGAATATAGAGAAATTTGAACTCTAATGCATCTTTGTGGGAATGTAAAATGTACAGCCATTTTGGAAAGCATCATTGTGGTTCCTCAAAAAGTTAAATATAGAATTACCATTTGACCCAGCAATCCCATTTCTAGGTATTTACAGAGGAGTGAAAACAGATCCTTATAAACCAATGTTTATAAAAGCACTATTCACAATTGCTGGAAACAATCCAAATGTCCATCAACCAATGAATGGATAAACAAAATGTGGTACATACACATAATGGAATATGTACTTGGCCATAAGAAAAAAATGACGTTATGAGACATGCTGCAACATGAAAGAACTTTGAAAACATTACGCTCAGCGAAACAAGCAAGACATTAAGGACAAAAATTGTATGATACTACTTATAAGAGATAACTAAAAGTAGCATATGTGCAGAGATTAAAAAAGCAGATTAGAGGTTACCGGTGAAGGGAGATAGGGAGAGGGGGAAAGGAGAGTTTGTTTATAAATATAAAAAAATAATAATAATAAGAGGGAGGGAGGGAAGGAGGGAGGGAGGGAGGGCAAAAACAAAAAAACAGCTAATTCTTAGCTAATTCTTAATTAGGGGAAGAAAGCAGCAGGATGGGAGAGACCAAGAGTAACATCAAGGAAATGTAAAAAGGTGGTATTTATGGCAGCTGTGGGGGGTGGGGGGCAGGGAAATCTATACAGAAAGAGGCTTAATAGAAGTTTATTTGGAAAATGTGAATAAAGCTTAAGTATCTATACTTGCCCCTGAAAAAGAAGAATTTCTCTCATATATCCACATGGCTTGCTCCCCAACCACTTTCATGTACTCAAGCCACTGAGTCTTTCCTTGTACACCCTATTTAAAACTGCAATCCCTCCGCCACCAGTGACTTTCAAAACTCCTATATCCCTTTCCCGGCTTTATTTTTCTTCATAGCACTTATTATCTAGTATACCATGTATCTCACTCATTTTTATTATTTGTGAGGCTCCCTCCCAATAAAATGTAAGCTCCATGAACACTGGTCTGTTTTGTTCACTGCTATACCCCCATGCCAGATATAGTGCCTGGCACATTAACAGACACCCAACTGTCATCTGTTAAATGAATGAATCAATCAAAAAAAGAATGGATAAGTTGAAGAACTCTTATTGTAGATAATGAAATTACCCCTCATCCCTTAAAAAAAAATTCCAACCACTTTTACAGTGCTCTGAGTCCATTCGCTGAAAATGCCCCCTAAAACGCCTTTCAGTTATTAGTCAATATTTGCTTGAGTTTGACCTCTTCCATTTCATTATCAACTATTTTTCTTTTAGCAAATGTAACACAGGATATTTCATATCATGTGATGTAAAATATCACATCAGCAATTTAATAACAGGAATTGCCAGAACAAGGAAATGTGGTAATAGTATAATCTGTGCCTAAGCAAGTTAATCAATTTAACTACATATTTCACCTTCCCAAGTAGAGACACTTGCTTTAAAGAGCTATCTGGATATTTGACCTCACGGTCAATTCATGAGATTGCTTAATGGCTTTAACTAATTTCCATTCTGCTTCACTTTATTTTCTTCCACGGACAATATTTCTGTTGTATTGGTTTACGCAAAGATTGTGTCACCTCCTAAGAGTCTCGTGATTTCTACTGGTCTGCTGAGCTCTTTAGCAAGTTCCATAAAATACCAGCCTATGATAAACTTTGCCCGACAGGGTAAAGCATCATTTGATAATGACAGGCTACTGAGTCACCATATTCCTTCCTGGTTGCAGAGAAGGGGACAATGCAAACAGACATTACTCTAACACCCAGTAAGAGTTCCTGTCTGACCTAGACCTACCCTTTCTGACAAAACTCTACCCATAAACCTACCTGACACAGATTTAAAAGTAAAAGTCAGGTTGTAGCTTCTCTGGAGCATGTCAGTAATTTTAAGTTATTGAACAGAGAATAAAATATTGGTTTTCTTTCCTTTATACTAATACTCCTAAATCATTATCATATGTTTACCTTATAAGGAAACTCCGTTGTTTTAGGATTTCACTGAAACCTAAACCCAACCTTACCTCCTACTCATTCTTCAATGCCTACCCTAAATCCCATCTCCTCTGCAGAAACTTCTGAAGTTCCTCCAATTAGAATTTCTCTCCTCTTTGCATAGTACTTTTGTCCCAAGGCTTCTTGTTATTAACCATGTCATCTAACTGAATATGTCTTCTTCCCCACAAATCTGATAGTCCATATTAAATGCAAGATTCCAAGAAATTGCCTAACAGTGCTTTGTGCCTATAGCCACCCAATAAGTGTTGCATTTTTGTACCTAGAATGTTCCCTATGGTGAAACTCATTCCCTCAATCAAAATTTATAGGAGAATAACTATTGTGTCTAGTACCATCTTGGCCACTGAGGATCAAGGATCATACACTCCCCCCCACCATCACCACCACCCCACCTCCAAAGACATAAGGAGACTATTTTCCTTTCTGCCCATCCAATCCCTCACATACTTTTCATAAGCCCAGTTCAAATGTCACCTAACCCAGGATGACAGCCTGGTCCTAACTGCTCTCATTTGCAGTACTGTGATGGTTATGCTAATGTGTCAACTCGGCCAGCTAACTGTATCCAGGTGTTTGGTCCAGCAAGCACTGGGCTAATTGTAATACAAGAACATTTATGGACTTTGGTCACCAGTGAGTTTACTGGGTGGATGGCTGGTTACATCTGCATCAATCAGGGAGACTGCATCAGCAATGGATGATGCTTATCCAATCCCTTGAATGCCTTAAAAGGGGAAGTGATTTCAACATTCAGGGAGCATTTCCCAGCTGGTCTTTGGACAGCCAACTTCTCGGAGAAACTCATCAAGGACCTTTCATTGGACTTTCAGCAGAGTCCCTGGTTTGTAGCCTGCCTGCAGAACCTGGTCTTGTGCACCCCATGGTCCCAGAAGAGACTCTTTAAAATCTCATATTATTGATAGATATCTCCTATTGATTGTTAGCCGAGAGAACCCTGACTAATACAAGTACCTACTACATATCCTAAGTCTAAACCCGCTGCCTAACTGTGACTTAAGAACCTCTCTAAAGAAACATGACCTTGGACAAATCAGTAAATGATTTTGAGCCTCGGCTCCCTCATTTGTGGAACAAGGGCATACAAATACCATTTATCTTACGGGGGCACTATAAAGAATATTTTTAATGTATGGAAAGCGAATGAATGGAAACCAGGGACTTAGGATGTGTTCGACAAAGCTAAGCTCTCTTCCTCCAAAGCGCTAGCGCGGTGATCTGCACGAAGGACTGGGGAATTCACGGGGCTTAGGGGACGGCAGTGTGAGGCGCGCCCCGGGCACACCTACAGGCTGTGCAGGTTCCGCTGTCGGCGACAACCTGGGCCCCCGCCCTGCCCCCCGCCGGGCCTCACCTTGGTGGTCGTAGACGCTAATGTAGGAGATGCCCACGGCCATACACCACACCACAAGGCTTGCGATGTCCG
>PVKH010021681.1:0-14267 GCA_004027955.1 Chaetophractus vellerosus | reverse complement strand
AAAAAAAAAAAAAAAAAAAAAAAAAAAAAAGATTGGTGTGAGGATTAAGGAAAATGAGATATTGCCTAAGTAATAAGGAATATGGAAAGTAATATGGCATATGGAAAGCTCTCAATCAATTTCCATTGTTGTTATTATTATTCCTAGATAAACTCCAAGGCTGAGCTGATATACCTGCTCCCATATCCACGTTTCCATACCAGCTGTCTCCTTGGTTCCCAGCCAACCTGGCTCACAGCCTCACCACTCCACTAAAACTACTGCTATCCCTGTCAATAAATATCTCCTTCTGACCAACCCAAGGCCTCTCTTCTGCTTGGGCTATGGTAGACCCATCTCTCTCTACTGGACACTTCTTGGTCTTGGCTTCATTGTACCCTACCTTGATGACTTTCCTCACACATGGCTCCCTCCTCTTCTAATGACAGTGCTTCCCCATCCCACTCATCTGAACTCTGCCTGTCCTTGCAGAAAGTCTTGGATTTAGTATTCTTCTTTTGGCTTTCTTTAGCCCTCCAAATTTTCATAATTACCTCCTTGTATCCATCACTGCTTCTAAAACATTTAATTTTTCTCCCATATTAAATGTATAACTATATGCACATATACAAACAATTTTTTTCATATCTCTGAAGGCTTGGTGAGAACAGTTGAAGGAATGTGATTGACATTGTTGGCGGGAAAGAAAATGAAAAATTCCTAAGCATCATCTACATCTATTTAACTACTCTATACAAACCCTCAGAGGCTGTCATGGAACCCCCTATGAGTTTCTTCCCTTCAGTGAAAGCATCCAGTAGCAATAGAAAGTAACAATTCTCCTACCTCCTTCCCATGCAATGTTTAGCAATCTCTTAAAATGTTGGGAAATTATAAATAAACAAGATATATCTCCAGCACTGGTGTCCCATTTGGAGTCTCATTAAGGCAGCAGTAAATTCTGGACCAAAATGCAAACTCATATAAATTCTCCTGCCCTGTTGGGCCCCCTGGAACAAGTGAGACTTGAGCATCCTGTTTAAATACTCAGTTCTATTGCCAATATCTCAACACACTTGAAATAGGTTTTACAACTTGCTTTCTGGAATAAGTGCTGAAACCTTTCTAAGATCTTGGAAAATCCTTCCATTCGTGTAGTCTCCTTCACACATATGTGCCATGATGTATCTCATTGTATACCTGTCACTGCTGTTAGACCCCAGACACTCTGAATACCTAATCAAAAAGATGGGGATTCTGTAAAATTTTGACTATGAATACAAAATGGTTCTAATAAGAAAAAAAATGGGGGATAAAGGGTGGGAACTCTGGAGCTTCTTTCTCCTTCTCCAGCTTGGTGCCTGGGGAGACCCTGAGTATGGTATAGACATGCATGTCAGTGCCCTTTTATATAGAATATGGGGAATGAATTCCAAACAATACTGGAAACAGCTGACCCTTTTAGCACAATGCTTAAATATGCTAGTGCTGAGCCAAGGCAGCATGTGCAGAGTAAATATTTTAATCCCTAATTAATCACTTTGGTTAGATTGGTAAAACACAAGTCTAATGAAAATAATTTGAAATTTCCTTCATGAATAATTGCCTTGTTCAGGGAATTGTGGGAAGAGTCAACTGACTGACCTTCCATTCTTACTCAGCTGTACTGCTCTGAGACTTAATTTGTGTCCTTCAACCCCTTCCAGTCACCATCACGAGATTAGAAATACCTTTCATGCAGTTTAGCAGCAACTATGCAATATGACAGTTAAGTCAGGAAAGAGGTAAAGAACCAGGCGACTCCTTGCTTTCTTGCTGTGGAGCCTTAGAGCACACAGTAGAGGCAAGAGTGTCTTTCGTGACCTCAAATTCTTTTATTAGGTTGTGAACATGATGGATTGCTCCAGGTTATTGAACTGTTCCTGTTCCTTTTTAATTAGAAACTTGAATAATAAGATACCAAGGGTTTGGGCATTTACAAAAGGGGGAGAAAGAATTTTCCAGCTCTGAGTGCTGATGAATGTTATACTGATTAACACTATGCCACCAGATTTAATTACTTCTTTGAGTAAATCAAATCTTTCTCAGAGGGCAATGTTCCTGGGTGTGCAGAGACCAAAGGTTAGGCCACCTGACTAGTTACCTGTTTAGACATGTTGGGACCTGTTAGATTTGAGGGGTGAGGGCATTCTATTCCTCCCTACTTGCCTGCCCATTCCCTATAATTTCCTCCCTGGTGTCCCCCCAAGCCCCATACAGCAATGAATGTTTTGCTTATCTGGTTGGAATGTCGCTAGGAGTGATGACTGGCAATATGCCATATGGCTGGTGCACTCTGGCTCACACTGCAATCATTGCTAAAAATTGCCTGGTCCACCAGTCGGTTTGGCCAGTTCTGTGGACTGTCAAAGTCCGCCTGGTAGACCATCTGCCATCTCCCCCTGGAGGTTCCTCCTCTCTTTTGTTTTCCAGTCTGGCCCTCCTCCTCAGTCTTGCTCTTTTATTTGAGAGATCCAAATATTTGGGGGATTTTTGCTTTTGCTTCTCAGAAATCAGGACATGAAGTTCTTGGGTTGCTGAAATGCATTTGGATAATAGTGCCTTAACTCCTTGCTGTCCTGTAGTTGTCCTTGTACAATGGCCAAACGTGGGCTTAAAAAGCTGGGTTATAGAGTGGAAAAGTACCGTTCAACTTGTTATCCAGGTGATAATTAAACTGAGTTTGGGAGCAGATTTGGTGTCTCTATTCACAAATGGAATTAACCACATTCCATGCTGAAAGAGCTATGGAAGTCCTCCCATGTTACAGGATCAGAGGCATAGAGAACTGGAAGCCAAACCATTAGTTTTCAGTATATTTTGACCATTGTGGGTATGTGAAAAGATAACTATGCATCTAATAACATGATATGTGGTTTAAAATGGCCACTTGAATATATTGTTGTCTTAATGATTGTCTTTAAAAATAGCTCTGAAGTGTTTCTCCCCAGAGATCCTGACGCCAGACCTCCGAATTAGAGAGTTGCCAGAAAGAAGTCTAATTCGGGGGTGGGGGTGAGGGGAGCAGAAAGAGGAGCCTGGGGTGCAGAAGGCAAACTATGGAGTGTTTGCCCTCCTTAGCGAAGATATGTGTGCTAGGTAAGAAGCAAGAGCAATTGCTCACTCTTCCAGAGCTCACCTCTGCTGCTGGTACCACCTTCCTTTCTGGCCACACTACTCTGTGCCCATCTCCATAAAGGAGGCCTGGAACAGTTTTTGGAATTGGCTGTCCATGGTCTTGCTTTTCCCAGCTTTTCTGATTTAAATAAGTCAGGTCAGAACACTCATAGACTCCACTGGATGCATACGAAAATGTCTTTTGTGTTTATCTAACCCTGTGTTTCTAGAGTCATTGAGTGTCATTCAAATGATGGTAGTGCCCCTCTCACTGGAGTTAACCCTACACTGTAGCTTATTCTGTCTATTATCTGAAAGTTTTCATTTAGAAATGTTTTTATTCATCCACTAATGTTTATTGAGGACCTAATCAACACCAAGTATTGTGCTGAGCACTGCCCTAATTAAACTCAACTCCTGTCCTATTTAAGTTTTTCCCAACACCGCAATTTAATAGCCACTTTAGTTGTTTCAACTTTCATACATTCTGCCTTCTCTCCAACATTGCTGTTAATCTTGAGGCCCTCTAGTGGCTGAACCTGGAAACACAGTGAAACTGAGACTGCACTGGGCAACTTTGCTGTGAGACAGATAGATATGGATATAGATGTAAGCATAGATAGGTATAGGTGTAGGTGTAGGTACATATAGGTAGGTATAGGTAGGTATAGGTGTAGGTATAGGTCTCGGTGTAGGTCTAGGTCTAGGTGTAGTTGTAGGTGTTGGGGGAGGCAGAAGTAGATAGATGATAGGTAACTTTTGATGTGAGCTGTTATGTAGCACAGAACTATTACATTGGAAGAAATGTATGAGGGCTTCTAGTCCTCTCATAGAAAAGAAGTAAGTTACTCAAGGCCACAGCTAACTGTTTTGGAGCTGAGACTAGAAAACTGGCTTCTGACTCATAATCAGTGCTTTTCCCAACACACTATGATCCTTAACCCAAATAACTCAGAGTTCATGCTCTGGTTACTTCTATAGCCATCTAATCCATTAAAAAATGGGTGAAATATCAAGAAGACTTATACTTTTAAATAATAATAGTAATGATAAAAGATGCACAAAGGCTTCTGATTTAACCTCTCGTCAGTATGTCATTTGGGGACTTTTCGATGATTTTTCCTTGGGTTAACCATTCCAGGCAACAGCCCAGAACTTGGCTGCCATCATCACTGGAGAGAAATCAGACCTGCCTGCCTCTTCTCCTACCCCCTTTTAATTACTTTGGTGGCGCTTCTGTGGTGCTTCTTAATCAGCTGAGTTTGCAAAGGCTGGCTGCATGGCCCTGTGCCAGAGCTGCCTCTTGGGGTAGATAAAACTCTGGGTCTGAGTTTGGAGGCAAAGAAGTGAATCCCTCCTGTTGTCCCCTCAGCCTTTCATAGGGAGAGTTCCAGGAAGAACACGGACCTCCCCCATTTAAAAAGCTGCCTAGTTTCCAGAAATAAGCCCTCAAACCTGAAGCAAACTAGATTTTTTTCCCCTTATGGTAAATGTTTCATTCATAGAATATTCCTTTTCTTTTTTTCAAATCTTAAAGACAGTTTTTTTATTGAATTGCTGCTTGTGATAATCAGATTGGATAATATTTTTCAAAACTAGAACTGTGGGTTCTGAAAGTAATCATTTAATGGAAACCTCAAATAGTTTGGATCTGTGAATTCAAGATTCCAGTTATAAAAATGAAGTGCACAGCCCAGACACTCAAGGCATGTGCCCGACTTTCCTTTGTTTTTGTGAGTCCTTGCTAGCAGCTGGGGCTGGGGGAGGATGGGAGAGTGCTGTCAAGGTTAGGGAAGTTTAGAGTGTGGATTGGGGCTTGGGGGGCAGACTGGATGTCAAGTGGTTTGGGGAGACAGAAGAACTACTCACCAGACTACAGTAATTGCTGTGGAAATGGAAGAATTTAGCTGTTCCATCCTCAGAGCTACTGGTCTCAGTAGTGGGGCTGGTTTCAAGGGCTTTTGAATCCTGGTCCATTGACAGCGCCCTTGAGAACACCATTTGACCTGGAGTGGCCTTAGGAGAGAGGAGAAAGCAGGTCCCTTGTATTTATCTTGCCATAAATGCAAATGGAATTTACAGGAAGACATAAATGTTTTAATACTTAGTGATGAACAGTTGTGTACAATGAGCTCTCTGGCCTGAGAAGCTTTCAAGAAAAGGATTAAAGACTGTCTTTCAAGAATGCAGAAAAGGGACTCCAGTTTTGGATGGCAAGTTGGATTAGATGACTTCAAATATCCACGTAACCAAAAAGGTGGTGATTTCCTGGATGTCTACTCTTCTTACCACCTTAGGGTTACAGGTTTATGAATATTATTTAATTCCACCTCTAAATTGACTCATTCATGTACATGAAGGCTAATAATAGCAGGGTCGGAATAGGCAGCTGTTCCTAGGATTGGGTTTCAGGGGCCTCAGGAAGGCTCCGCTGATTAGAAACACACACAATTACAGCCTTACTCTTTTGCTTAAGGCACATCCCCTAGCAAAATGCAAAGCCCCAGAGAGAAGCGATCCACAAAGTGTCACCAGTCATCTTGTCCAGACACACTGAGGCCCACTGATTACAGAATTGTGAGATTAAGAGCAGAAACCTTATGATGAGACTTTCTGGGATGGAATCCCTGTGTGAAGTTCAGCAAATTCCTAGCCTACTCTGTAAAATGGACATAAGAGTAAGACCTATCTTATAGGGTTATTGTGAGAATTAAATAACAATACAGGCATGTGCTTAGTCCAGTGCCTGGCAGAATGCACGAGATCAGTAAATGTTAGCTGTTATTTGCTCCTTAGTTCAAATGAATTGGTCAAACTCTTTCTTGAGATGAAGGACTTTTGCATTAGGGCAAGAGGTTCTTTGAAGGGATGGTGGTGAGACCCAAGGGTGAAAGAAGGCTGAAGAAAGTAGAAATAAAAGTACAAATTCTTACTACTTCACAATTTTGCCCAAAAAAAAGTAGAGCCCCGCCTGGTTTCTTGAATTTACATTTTGATGAGTAAGCCCCAGATAAAAAGTTTTGAGAACTCAGTTGCCCTTCAATTCATCAGACTTAACATCCACAGGAAACCCACCAGCATTTGAGTCTTCGGGCTTTTCCCCTCCAAGTAAAACAAGTCAGGAGAGAATCAAAGCCTCCAAACTGAGCACGTTTACCATAGCGGTTTAATATACTTACTGGAAAATTGTCTATGGATTTTAATTAAGTTCTTCTAAAGACCAGTGAACTAGAGGGTTCCAAACAAAGAGAAAGAAGCTTGCCAGGCTGCCCTCTCCCAACATGCCTTCACCAGCTTCTCATAGATAAGTTAGGGTGAGCATTTAATACCTTTGTCTTCCTCATGGCTAGGCCCACCTTTACCACAGCATAAAGAAACTTTCTTCATGGCCTGAGGAAAGTCTCTGAAGGCTCCTTCAGGAGTTGTTTTAAAATCACAGGACAGGCAGCAGCCCTGCTTTCAGTTACCCCCGCTCTCCGGCCCCTCTCTGGCTATGTGCAATTTAAAAATTAATTTAGAATCTAGTGAGATCAGTGAAACAAGGGCATTACACAGTCCCCTAGAAATGGACTTCTTGTCCTCCAAAAATGTTCTTAGAAGCACATGTGAGTTTCTTTGCACTCAAATTAAGGAGGATTAAAGCAGCTAAACAGTTGTTGCTCAGTTCCTTTGGATCATGTGGCAAAGGCTGAAAAGCCTTAAGTTGCTGGCATGAGCCTGAGTCAGTTGCCTGATCTCCAAATTAATTTTTGAATTAAATGATTGTCACCCCTCCCTTATTTTTTCTTTAATTGAGTCTTCATTGAAAAATGCTTAGTAAACAGATGGAAAACCCAGAACAAAAGGCTGTGGTGAAATAATAAAATAGAGGTCATTTGAAACAGTTTTAGGTTAGCACTGAGAGTACAATTAAATCTTTCTTTTAATCATATTTTTAACTATAAAATATTTCAAACTAAATAATAAGCACTGTATTTAGAACCTAAAAAACGGCCAGAAAGAACTTAGATCATTTAATAGTTAGAGCTTTTCATCTTCCTAGAATAAAGACTCTAAGAATAATTTACTGTTTAATTTTAGAATAACAATGACATTATCTTATAGATCTTAAATAATGTTTTAACTACCTGTAAAATGTAGAAATTTACACCTGTAAAATGTCTCTATAAAGTAAAATTAAATGATAGATATTTTTAAAACTCAAAATGAGAAAGATCCATAAACTTATCAACCATGAGGACTGGCAAGTGTTTGAATAAGGAAGTGATATTCTGAAAGTAAAGCTTTAGTTTTAAAAAATGCTGACTTAGAGGATGAGCAAAAATTTCAAATTGTGCTTTGTAAATTTCTGTTGTTAGCCATGAAAATTCACTGACAAAGGTTTGGATTCAAAATGTTTAGTAAAAAAACTTAAGGCCAAAAAATGCAACATAGTATAGTTATGTCATGCTTTAAAATATTAGAATCTCAACCTGATCAATAAAAAGCTTTAAAACCAATGATACTGGTTGACAGTGAAATAAGAATAGTTTGCCCAATTAAATTTATTTAGACCAGCCACCTTTTGTCAGACACATGACAAGACTTTTTCTGGTTTGTGAAGAGTTTGGGATTTTATAGTTTTAATCATCCCAAAGAGCTTTTTATAGATTGAGAAAATGAAAAGGAATAATTGTGAACAAATGCTATTTCTGACAAGTGCTAGAAGTGTTTCCTATTGCTCAATGAGTTAAAACAAAATTCTTAGAGCTCTTTGGGTATAAGTTGTTTATTATTCTCCTTACACTCCTAAGTTAGAGCAGCTTTGCTAAAAGAGAGTCAGAGGCAGGTGAAGGGAGTAAACAAGTCCTTTGAACAACAATTTAAAAATAGAGCTACCACCTAGAATCCCCAGACATGGTTCTTCCAATGCAACAGCAAATGGACAAACAACCCAGTTTAAAAATTAGCAAAAGACTTGAACAGACACTTTTCCAAACAGGATATACAAATGGTCAATAAGCATATGAAAAGATGCCCAACATAATAAACGATTAGGGACATGCAAATCAAAACTACAATGAGGAAAAAAAACTACAATGAGATACCATTTCACACCCATAAGGACGGTTATTATTTAAAAAATGGAAAATAACAAGTGTTGGAGAGAATGTGGAGAAATTGGGACTCCAGTGCATTGTTAGGATGTGAAATGGTGCAACAACCGTGGAAAGCAGTATGGCGGTTTCTCAAAAAAGTCAACATAGAATTCCATATGATCTGGCAATTCCATTCCTAGGTGTATATCAAAAGAAAGTGAAAACAGGGACTCAAACAGACACTTGTACATCAATGTTCATAGCAGCATTATGCACAATTGCCAAATGGTGGAAACAACCCAAGCATCCATCAACAATTGAATGGATAAACAAAATGTGGTATATACACACAATGGTGTATTTTTTGACCATTAGAAGGAATGACTTTCTGAGACATACTGAAACATGGGCGAACCTTGAAAACATTACACTGAGTGAAATAAACAAGGCACATAAGGACAGATATTGTATGATGTCACTTATATGAGATATCTAGAAATAGCAAATTCTCAGAGACAGAAAGTAGATTAGAGGCTACCACAGGATGGGTATAAGACAGGGAGAGGGAGTTTTTACTTGGTGGGTATAGAGTGTGTGTAAATAAAATTTAACAAAAAAAAATTCTTTAATATTGGTTTTTAAAATGTTGATTCTAGAGTTCTTAGTGATTAATGTGTACACAAACTCTAATTGAACCGTAATGGTTAACTATTTTTTTCTTGCCAAATTGAAGTTCCCTCTTTGCTGGTCCGGATGTAGGGATGATACTTGACCTGCTCTCCCTGCTTGCAGAAGGCACTGAAGAGAACCTGAGATGGGTGAAGAGATAAAGGAGCTCCAGTTGCTCTGAATGAGCTCACGTGTCCTGACCTTCATTCATCCATTCTATAACGATTTCTTGAATGCCTATTTTTTCTGATATTGTTCCAGGGATTAGGGATACATTAGTGAAAAAAAAACAGACAAAAACCATCCTCTCCTAGAGTTTACATTCTAGTGGGAGTTGGGAGAAGAACAGACAATAAGCAAATAATATGTCTGAAGGTGATAAATGTTATGGAAAAGAGAAAGCAGAGAAGGGAATGAGGGAATATTGCAGGGAGAGCAATGGTGGCTGCAATGTGGAATAGGAAAGTCAGGAAGAGCCATGTGGGAGCCATCCATGTAGATAACTGGGGGAAGAGCTGCCGGGCAGAGGGAATGGCAAACGCAAAGACCCTGCCATGGGGTGTGCCTGGTATGTCCTAGGAGTTAGCAAAAAACATGATCAGAATCTAAAAATATCTCATTGAACCAAATCAAACAAGATGGAATTTGACAAGAGTGAGCAAGGGTTGGGCGATAGATGATGAGGTCATAGAAATAATGAGGGACAGTTTGTAGAGGGCCATTTAAGCCATTGTGGCCACCTTAAGGTCCCACCTGAGAGAATGAGCAAATGAAATTGATTAACCACTATTGACCATCTAAGAGCTAAAATGCAAAATGAGGGCAGAGTAAAAAGACTAGAGATGGGGGGGTGAAATCTGATGTTTAGGAGGTAGAATAGTTGGGTTCTGCAAATTGTCGACCAAAGGTTGGCTATTTTTACAAAGGATCAGACAATAAATATTTTCGTTTTTATGGGCCATATGGTCTGTGTCACAAATACTCAACTCTGTTTTGATAGCATGAAAACACCCAGACAATACATAAAGGAATAAGCATGGCTGTGTTCCAATAAAACTTTATTTACAAAAAGAGACAGCAGGTTGGATTTGGCCCACAGGCTGTAGTTTGCTAAGCCATGCATAGAGACCAATAAGGACTTAGATGAGAAAGCAAAAGATCACTAAGAACAAGGCGTAGTCTTATTTCTTCATTTAATGGGACTATCATTCTACTGAGATAAGTCAAATGGGATCAATATCGTAAATCTTGATTTCATCAGGACACTTGACAAATTCTCCTTATTTCCTTGTCAGTAAGATGGAGAAATGGTTTTGCATTCAAGAACAAGCTCCATTAGTAACTGTTTAAAGAACCCTATCCAGAGGGCACTATGCCAGTCCAAGGCCTATGTGAGCACAGATCCACTCGTCCTTATACACCTTGGCTTTCTATCACAACCTGGCCTACGCAGGCTATGTCCCAAGCTCCTTTGTAAGCTGGCTTCTGGCTGGGTTAGGCCAGTGGGAGGAGGGAGAAGTCAGGCATTTCTCCTTCTTCCTCTGTACCTTCGTGGCATCTCCAATAGCAGCTGTGCCTCCTCATCTCCAGCTCCCACTGGTAAGTTCGGGCAACACTGTCCCTCCCTCTGTCACCCCAGCCTAGGAGGGAGAGAGGCTTCCTGCATTAGCTACTATCTTCTCTGCTCTCAACATCTTTATCAATAACTCGGATGATGATAAAGTGGGTATGCAAATGACACTTGCAAATGGCCAGGAGCTGGGTGGAAAAGCTGTTTGCTGAATGGCAGAATCACAATCTAAAAATATTTCAATGGGCCAAGGCCAACCTGTGCCTTGTTCTGATTTCAGGCCAAGTACCTGAAGCCCTTATGAGTTATGATGTTACAATTCCACCATCCCATACTTGATGTCCCCCCTGCCCCCGTTTTTTTTTTTTTTTTTCAGTTTCCGAGGCCAGGGATTGAATCTGGGACCTCATATGTTTTGTTCTTAGGAGGCACTGGGAACCAAACCTGTGACCTCCCACGTGAAAAGCATGTGTTCAACTGCTTCAGCCACATCCACTCACTTTGATGTTACTTTTTGGACCCACAGGCAAGGCTTTGTGGTTTACAAAAAAATATATTTTTTAAACCCACAGGAGCACTGGTTGCTTTGATACTTAAGCAGAGAGGAAAGGGGAGAACAATTCTGTTCTCCAATGGCCAGACCACTCTTGGAGTGTTAGATCCAGTTTTAGGCACAACATTTAAAACTGAGATTAATAAACTAGTTTGACATACAGGAGAATGACAAAATAATAAAAGGAAGTGGGGGTATTGAAGAAAATTAGAAAGAAGCAGAGAGATAGACAAGAATAAAACATTTCCCTGTCTAAATGGTGTCAGGTTAGCAGCAGTTAAACAGAATGAACACATTAGCTGTAATCTCTTTTCTGAAGGGGCAGAGGTTGCATAACCTCCCTCCTTATCCTACTCCACTTTCTTACAATATGCATATCAGGGAAACTTGCCTTATGTCTATCTCAAATTATCTTTCTCCCGTAGAAGTCCAGATGTAGTCAGCGTTGAAATGAGAGCTCAATTTTGCATTTAATCAAAGGTCAAGTTATCGGAGACTTGTCCTAATTCTAGACACCCATTCCTTTTGTGATCCTGGGTAACTTATTCTTTAATTGCCTCCCTTTCCTCACCTATGAAAGAAACTACCAAGGATGCTCTGTTGTACATTTAGCAGACCCTGGAATTCTAAAGCCTAGTAAAGCCTTTTTTCCTTTCCCTGCTTCTTACTCTTTGCATGTTTTTGCAGAAATCAGGAGCACTAATACCATGGAGTTTCTATGCAAATGTGATGACAAAAAAAATGAATAAGAAGACAGCTAGGACAAAATAAAGAATGATTGCCTTGATATTCCGAACAGTAATTGATGCCAGCCTCATTAGAATTATTGCTATTGCTGTCAGGATACCACAGCTCTATCACATATGTTTTCTTCTTCTTCTTTTCTTGGGTTATGAGACATTTTTTAAAATTTGAATATTTAGTCTGCATTGTACTAACAGATTCTGTTTTTGTGCAATTCTGAACACCAACCTGTTTTCTCTTTGCACTCTGGTTCCTAGCTGTGGGATACTTTTGGTCTAGCCTGCTTACCTGGTGACCACTTTCTTCTATTGCTTTCTTGGTAAGAATTTAACATATTGACTGATACCTTTTCTGCATAGACAGAATCAGCTTGCAGAACAAATGACCTCGGGTCAAGGATCGGGCTCCTGATGCAGCCCAATACTGCTAAACTCTTTGATACTTATACTGGAAAGCTCCACGTGTTTAGTATGGGTAGGTTTAAAAGAAGAATTTTAATTAATGCTTAACTAGCTATTTTGTGCTAATCTGATGGATGTAAGAAAAACTGTGGGTGTTGCTGGGTCTAACACACTGCTCTATTTTCATGGTTCTATAGGTTATACAAGTTATGACATTTTCTTTGTGATACAGTTGTGATGATTGCTAAATTCTAAAATAATCAGTGTAGTTCTATGATAAGAACACAGGGTTTTTATAGTATATCATGTTGTCAGCTTTTAAAATGATATAACCAGAAGATATCTTAGCAATGATCCAATTTCTGTTACAGATAGGGAAACTGAGGCCCAGAGAGTTTAGGCAAACCCTCTATGGTCACTATCTAGAGTGAGAGTTGGAATTAGACTCCGGAGCTCCTTTCTATTACATCAATCTGAGGAAGCGCTGCAGTCTCCCTACTCATGATCTCATGCATAGAAATATAAATAGTACTGTAAAGTGCCATAAAACCATACTCTTGTCAGCTCACAGTTGGCACATGTCTATAATCCTGTTCTAGCGAACAGAAAATGGATGCAAATTTGTAGACATTACTTAATTCATTTGCTCTAAGATACCTTTGATAATAAGATGCATAGTTATGAATTTTTATTTTATATCTATTGAAAGGTCTCTTTTGGATTCAAATAGATACTGATTTCTATGATATTCTTATGCATAAATAAAAAAGAAAGGAGAAGCCAAACTAATTGTATTTCTAAAATTGCCATACATTCAGTGTTCAATTCTTCTAAATTATTTTGGGACTTACAGTTGTGTATACAGTTGTTGCTATACATGTGCTTCTACTCAACAGTCTCTGTGCAATCAAGGACACTGGTGATGCAATATTTTTGAAGAGTGCTCTAGTACAGTCTCCAGGAATTTTCCCAAGATGCTAATATCTATTCTGCAAGTTTGATGGATATGTTCAGGTAAGGAAGGAAGGAAGGAAGGAGTTGCAGAATGGATGAAATATGGCATGTTGTTTAGTGTTCTAACATTTCTTCCCACTTAATGTGTAAATGTTTATGGTGTGTGTTTGGGGATTTGGGGACTGCTGGCAGCCATCTTCCACAGGCCCTTTGAAGAAGTACATTTGCAAAATAAGAGAATAACATCCACATGTAGTGGAGGATAAAGTTGAGAGACAGAGTTTGGATGACATCATTTGCCCCTGGATCCAGCCATGCCTGAAGCTACCCTTGTACTTCTCATTTCAGTGAGCCAATCAAATACCTTTTCAGGCTTAAACTAGTGTGACCTGGCTGTCTTTCACTAGCAGCCCAAAGAATTTTGAGTGATATATGGACCACCCAATACATATTCAAGGGATATTCCATAGATTTAAATATTTAGAGGACAGTAAAAAAAAAAGCATTAAGTTTGGCTGCAATGTCAGATAATGTCTTCACAAGCAAGCACCAAAAAGAATATTGTGAAAACCAAAAAAGCAAGGACTGAGACAAATGACAAAATTTATTAAATAAAGCTGAAGTTTAGAAATTTAATCTGGAAAGTACACTGAGAATCCAAGGTTTTCTTTGCCAATAGAACTATTCCTGAACTCCCTCCTCCTTTAGGTTCTGCAGGCATTGGGGGTCAGCTGTACTACTCTGTAACTGAACATGGACAAGGGCTCACAATCTTCCACAAGACGCTCCCACAAACACTGCACTTGTTGGGGGACACACCACTGAAACTTATTTTCACCCTTGGCTAACACATAGGAGGTGACTAATAAGTTAGCCTGCTTTCTCCCATTTCCATTACTGCAGGTGACTTAAGAGTAAAGATTAGAACCTATTACCTCTTTCCCTTCCACAGAACTTATTATATACTGTACCCAGGGATGCTCTGGAAGGCACATCTTTTAGGGAAGCTCATGGGCTTGGCTGCCAGTGTAACATGCCAGCTAGGATGACTATCTAATTTATCTTCTAAACTGGCACATGTTTGAGAATGAAAGGAGATCCTGGACCTGGACCTGGACCCTGGTGTGTGTGTGTGTGTGTGTGTGTGTGTGTGTGTGTGTGTG
>PVKH010021680.1:0-14238 GCA_004027955.1 Chaetophractus vellerosus | reverse complement strand
CTTGGAGAGCTCTGCCATATTTTCCAGGAGAGTAGCAACTTCCCCCCAAGTGCAGGGCCAGTGAATGGCAAAGAAGGATGATCCATTGATGACTAGCCTTATGAGTCTTTACTGTTGAAACTGAAACGGCATAGTGTTATTGGGTGCCTAAGAGTTGCTTCTTGAGAACCTCCTTGTTGCTCAAATGTGGCCTCTCTCTAAGCCAAACTCAGCATATGAATGCATTACCTTCCTCCCAGCATGGGACATGACTCCTGGGGATGAGCCTCCCTGGCAACAAGAGATTACTAACAAATGCCAATGGGCAGTACAACTGGAAAAAGACTTCAAATAAAGGGGGAAATGGTAGACAAATGAGTTCATAGGGCTAAGAGACTTCAAAGTGAGTTGGGAGGTCAATCCAGAGGTAACACTTCTGCAGATCCCAGTAGGACCTCCTAGGCTTCCAATATGGATATCACCCCAAACAGAGGGCCTCCTGAGGGCTTTGGAGATATTCAGGTCCTATATCAGGGCAGATAGCCCCAGAGTTTGGTGCCTTACCAGAGGGCCCTAATTTGGAACCCTTGCTCCTGAGAGTGACAGAGTCAGATCAAAATATGTCTTCACTGCTCATGGTCCATCAGTCTCTTCTATTCAAACCTATATTTGATGCCAGAATTAGGTGTACTTCCAGAGACTGGAGATCAAGTGGGTCCAGAGGCTCTGTGGACCTGCAACTCCTACTCTACAACTCAATGGACTCACCCAGGACACCTAGTGGGGAGATGATGATGGACGACGGCTATCCTGGGGAATGGAGAGAGCCTGCAGCTGCAGGCAGGATAATCTCTTCCATCGCATCGACGGGATATAAGCCCCCTCTCACTTGGTGGTGGAGGGGACATCACCATCCTAGACTCCTCGGGATTGGGGGAAGAGCTATGGACTAGAATGGACTTGTTGGTGTCCTGTTATAGACTTGTGATTCATGCAATGGAAGAAATTACAAAATTATGTGGAGCCAGGGGCCACTGGATGCTTTGGGGGTAGGGAGAGGGAAGGGCAATTGTAATACAGGGGCTTTTTTGGGACTTGGAAATTGTCCGGGGTGATGTTGCAATGGAGGATATAGGCCATTTTATACCATCATGTATAATGCAGAACTGTGTGGGAGAGAGGGTGGACTACAGTCTGAACTGTGGTCCATGCTTGATGGCAAAACCCCAAAATGTGTATATCTATTACAGGTGTTGTGCCACACTGATGAAGGATGTATATGTGGGAGGTTGTGGGAGGTGTGGGAGGTGGGGCATATGGGTACTCCTAAAATTTCTGTGTAACATTTATGTAATCAATGTACCCTAAAAAAAATAATAATAAAAAATAAAAAATAAAGCCAAAAAAAAAAAAAAAAAGAAGATTAGGGGATAGAGGGAAGCAGATGTGCCTCAAGTGGTTGGGCTCCCGCCTACCACATGGGAGGTCCCGGGTTCAGTTCCTGGTGCCTCCTAAAGAAGATGAGCAAAACAGCAAGCTGACCCGATGGGCTGGCATGGCAAGATGACACAGCGAGATGACGCAACGAGGAAACACAAGAGACACAACAAGCAGGGAGCAGAGGTGGCTCAAGCAATTAGGTGCCTCCCTCACACATGGGAGGTCCCAGGTTCAGTTCCCCGTGCCTCCTAAAAAGAAGATGAGCAGACAGTGAATGCAAACAACAATGGGTGGGAGGAGGCGAAATAAAACTAACTAACTAAATAAATAAAATAACTAAAAGAGTAGGGAATAGACCTGGGGTAGGCAAAAGAAGACACTGGATCCAACTTTGTCTAGCTCAAGTCACCAAATCTAGGAATTCCGCTCAGGAGTTTGGGGTCAAAACATCGCATAGTAATAAACAGGATGCTTGTGCTTGGAGGATCCCATCTGAGCATTTCCACCTGAACCTCAAGGTAGTGATTATGTAATTCTGGATTTTAGCCACTGGTCTCTCTGGATCCATCTTTAAGAGCCATGTCTGTGGAAATTTCCAGCTTCACTATGGAACAAAATTTAAAAACTGACATATAACAGTCTGGTTTTAGTGGCTATTTGAAAGGACAACACAGGATACTGAAAAGAAGGAGATGCACATCTCCAGTGAGCCTTCAAGCCCTCCACCAGCTCATTAGCCAGAATCTCCGTCTGTGTGTACAGGTTCTCTCCCAAGCGCACAGAATTTTACTTTTTTATTCGGAAGGTTTGTCTACACATGTCGAGGTAAAAACTATCCTCTGACTGGGATGTACAGCTTTTCACATGACTTTTACCTTTTTTTTAAAGGAGGTACTGGGGATTGAACCCAGGATCTCACACATGTGAAGCACGTGCTCAACCACTCAGCTCCACCAGCTCCACGACTTTTACCTTTCTTAACACGTTAACAATTAATGCTGCATGAGGGGCCGGCTCGATAGCCCAGTGGATAAGGCGTCGGCATACCACATGGGAGGCCCCGGGTTCGATTCCCGGGGACCTCTCCTAGCGGGCAGACCGCCTTGAGAATGGCAAGCCGCCATGGGCGGGCCGGAGCCGCCGTGGGCAGGGCAAGAAGCTGCCACGGACAGGGCAAGAGCTGCCACGGGCAGGGCAGGTCGCCCACGGATGGAGCGCAGCCAGCCACCCGCGAACTAAAAGCCGGCCGTGAACGGACGCAGAGACCGCCCACAAGCGGGGAAAGCCGCGCCTGCGCAGTGACCACTCTCGGCGCGTCCCCGCAGCGGGGGGAAGGGGAGATATGTAATAAAATAAATAAATCTTTAAAAAAAAAAAATAATTAATGCTGCTTGAGAAAAACCCAACCAGCAAGTATACATACAGCTATGCCAGCTGGATTCCCCCAACCCGGGAATAGAAAAATCCAAAGCTTATTCACTGTTTGATCCCTAGCCTTAGAAAGGTCCCTCTAACAGCAGGAAACTGCAATCTTGTTGTTACCACCCTGGGCTTTACTTGCCAGTGTCAAATTTACCTTTCAAATACCTCAGCTGAAGAATTTTCACGTCCACGGTTTTGTATTGTATATAACTGAAGGTTTATTTGCCTATCTTCCCCAACAAATTACAAGTTCCTTGAGGACATGGGTTCTATCTAATTCAGTGTTATATCCCCAGAGCTTAGTCTAGCAGAAACAAAAAACATTTATATAGAAAACGACTAGTATAAGTCAGTGAGAGTCTTCCAAAGCACATACACCCTCTGCCTCCAACAAATTTTACAGGTGAGCAGAAAAGCGATTAATGTCATTGGAAGGCTAGCAAGGGAATTAGTTTCCAAATGGCCTCTTTTTGCATGGTCCACATGGGAGGGACTACTTTGGAATTAAGGGAAATGAAAGAATCAGTGAGTAGAGTGAGAGGGAAATGTAAGTGTTGCTCTTGCTGGTGTCCTACTTTATTTTAGAGAAGATTCCTGCCTGTTTTGAGGCAGGGTTTTCGACTGGGTAAAAAAAATCGCTCTGACAACCGGATTTTGCCCCATAGTATGCACAATGTGCATACTATATTTGTTTCTTCTTGGCACTGAAACTGCAAAAGCCTAATAGCCCATTTGAGATTCACTCAAACTAACCTCAGGTTCACTGAGGCTGCCTGCAAATCTAATGCATCTTATTTATCAAAATTGAGATGGAAATTCCACATTAAAGATGTAATAATAACAGGTTAACACATGAGCAATTGGTGGCATAGGATTCCCCATGCAGCTTACAATCAATTTCCTCATTATAGCATGGTCCATAAATTCCTAGATGAATCTTATTTGAAGAGGTCTAGGGATGAGGTTTCACAGGATTATTTCATTAATTAAGGAAATATTTGTCAGGGACCTAACTCTGTGCTTGGCACTATTTTTGCACTGAGGACAGAACAATAGGGAGGAAAAAAAAAAAGACAAAAATCCTACCGTCATGGAGATGATAGCCTAGCAGGGGGATATCAGTGCAATGTATAAAGAATGTGAGAAGCAAAAGTGATCACAAATGTGAAGCGATTGTCGGTGGCCACATTATGGTTATCAATGGCCATAAGCTACCTGAAAATTTTCAGGGGTTCTTCCATGGGGTCTACGGGGCATCAAGAGGGAGGCTGGACACAGTTGGGTTGACCAAGATGGCAGTGTAAGAGGATCCAAGGTGCTGTTCCCCCACAGAATCTTTGAACAACTAGCAAAAACAGGCAAATCCATCTTCCTCATAACTTTGGAAAAGAGTTTAAAGGGTTGCAGTAAATGAGTGAGTGCCAACTTCAAAAAAATACAGGTTGAAGTGATGAATGCACACGATGTGATTATACCAAAAACCACTGATTGTACACCTTGAATGAATTGTATGCTTTATTGATATGTATCAATAACACTGATTTGTTTAAAAAATGCAGCTTTAAAAAATGGTAGGAGATAATGTAAACCATGGAGTATAGTTAATATACAATTACAACAATCCTAACAAATGTACCACACTAACACAAGATGTTAATAAGGGGTGGTGGTGGTGGTAAAAGGGAACTCTGTATTTTCTGCATGATTTTTCTCTAAACCTACAACCTTTTTAAAAAAGAAAACACAGTAGGAGATCAGACCATAATGTAAACTATAGACTTTGGTTAGTAGCAATGCTTCAATATTGGTTCATCAACTGTAATAAATGTACCACAATAATCTAAGAGGTCAATAATAGGGATAACTATGTGTGGGTCTGGGTGTGTGTGTGTGGGTTATATTAGAATTCCCTATGTTTTTGGTGTAATTTTTCTGTAAATGTAAACCTAAAACTTCTCTAAAAAAGAGAGTTAAAAATTAACATATAAAAAAAGAGATGAAAAAAAATACAGTATTAGAAGCTTGTGGTGCCCTTTCTGTTCCCCCCCCACCCCCCCGCCATCCCCTCCTCAGTGTTATGTGAAGCTGGCCTGCATTACCATTGTGGGTCCCTGGTCTTGTTCCAGAAAGAGTAGAGTAATCCCAATACACAGAGAGGGGTGCCTGTACATCAGGGTGGCAGCCTGAAACACTGAAACAGGAAACTCACCTTGGGCTCATATTCCCAGAACTTGCCATGCAGACAGATGCAGCTTGCAGACAACTAAAGCAATACAAGAAACAATTCTTTCAAAGGGGACTGGGGAAAAGGATTACCAGCTTTAAAGCATACAATATAGCCCATGAGAGAAGGAGGAAGTCTGTTTCACAGGGAGTTGAGGACACATTAATTCCTGAAGCAGGGGAATTCCTAAGGCCAGGAGCAATCATAAGTCCAGGACAAGACACAGGCTCAGGAAAGACAGAGGGCCCGGCACTTTACTTTTACATAAGGCTGGTCTAAAAGGACTACACTCTGAAGGAGAGCACTCCAAAATCAGAGCCAATTTGCAAAGACTGAAAGGTGTTGTTTGCATTGGTTGGTCTGTTTTTGTTAGCTTCTGGCACTCAAAGAAATCTTGGTCACCATCACTAGCTGGATACAAACTTAAGGAACAGAGAGCTCATGGACTAAATTCAAGCAAACATTTTTAAATATTAAAATACACAGTGTGCAAAAAAAAATTACAAGACAAGAAAAGAAACAGGAAATGATGTCCATCCAAAGGTACAAGAAAAAAATCCAGAAATCAGAAAGACCAGACTTTGGACAAACCAGACACAGACTTAAACAAAATGATCCTAAATGTACTCAAGGAAATAAAGGAAAATACAGAGAAAGAATTAAAGGATATCAGGAAAGCAATGAATGAACTATCTGAGAATCTCAATGAAGAGATAGAAATTTTAAAAGTAACCATACAGAAATACTGGAGTTGAAGACCACAATAAATGAAACAAAAAAAATCCATAAGGGTTTCAACCACAGATTGGAGCTGGCAGAAGAATCAGCCAAGATAATTGAAGTGATTCAGGCTGAGGAACAGAAATAAAAAAGGCTGAAAAAGAAAGTGAACCTAGCCTAAGAGACCTGTGGGGTATGATATAATTAATATAATATAATATAATATAATATAATATAAGTACTATATAATTTGTACCAATATACGCATTATGCGAGTCACAGAAAGGAAAGAGAGAGAGAAAGGGGCAGAAAGAATATTCCAAAAAATGATGGCAAAAACTTCCCAAATTTAACAAAAGACAAATATGTACATTCAAGAAGCTCAATGAAACCAAAACAGAATAAAGAGGACAAACAAGTCCATCCACATGGTAGGCAAACTGTCAGATGCTAAGAACAAGGCAAGAATTCTGAAAGCTGCAAGAGAAAACCAAGGTGTTATGCAAAAGGGAGGCCAAATAAGTTAAGTACCTATTTCTCATCAGAAACCATGGAGGCAAGAAGGCAGTAGGATGAAAGATTTCTGCTGAAAGATAATTGCCAACCAAAAGTTTTATGTCCAGTAAGACTGTCTTTAAAAAAATGAAGGAGAGATAAAGACATTCTAAGAAAAGCAAAATATGAGGGGATTCATCACCTCTAGACCCGCCCTACAAGTAATGCTAAAGGGAGCCCTTCAGACTGAAAGGAAAGGGCACTAGACAGTAGACAGGAGCAGCATAAAAATAAAGACCTTCGGTAAAGGTAATCATAGGGGTAAATATAAATGCCAATACTATTGTACTGTGTTTTTTTAGTACGCAACTCCAATTTTTACTTGTTAGAGGTTCTAAAATTCAAATGCATGAAAAGTAACGATAAATCTATGGTTTTGGATATATGATGTATAAATACATAATTTGTAACAAGTACAAGAAAAAGGTAGGGCTTGGTGGAGAGAGATAAAACCATCGTGTGTGTACGCTACTAAAGTTAACTTGGTACCATATCAAATGTGACTGTTACACATTTAAGATGCTAAATTTAAACCCCATGAAACTCACAAAGAAAACATATGAAAAATATACTCAGAAAGAAATGAGAATGAACTCAAATACAATATAATACAAAAAATAAAATATGAAAGTTGGCATCAATGGAAAAATTGAGGGACAAAGCATTATAAGACTTACAAAGAACTAATATCAAAATGGCAGAAGAAAGTCCTGAATTATCAGTAGTTACTTCAAATGAAAATGGCTTAAAATCTCCATGCAAAAGGTACAGATAGACAGAATAAATTTAAAAGTATGACCCAACTATATGCTGTTTATAAGAGACTCACCATAAATTCAAAGGTACAAGGTGCCGAAAGTAAAAGGATAAAAAATATATATCATGTAAATAGTAACCAAAAAAAAAGCTGTGGTAGCTATACTAATTATCAAATAAAACAGACGTTAAGTCAAAAACTATGTAGGACAAAGAAGTCACTATATACTGATAAAGGGGTCGGTCGAACAAGAAGACATAACAAGTATAAATATATATGCACCTAATGATGGTGCCCCAAAATTGATGAAGCAAATATTGACAGATTTGAAAGGAGAAATAGATGTTTCTACATTAATAGAATTCAATACACCACTTCCAATAATATACAGAACATGTAGACAGAAGATCAATAAAGAAATATAAGACTTATACTATACTCTAAACCAGGTACACCTAACTGTCATATATAGAACACTTCACTCAATAGCAACAGAATGCACAATCTTCTTGAGTGCCATGGATCATTCTCTAGGATAGATCATGTTAGGTCACAAAATGAGTCTCAATAAATTAAAAAATACTGAACTCATACAATGTGTCTTCTCCAACCACAATGGAATGAAGCTAGAAATCAATAGCAGAGGGAGAAATGGAAAATTCACAAATATATGGAAATTACACAACATATTCAAGCAATCTATGGGTCAAAGAAGAAATTACAAGAGAAATTAGGAAATATCTTGAGGCCAATGAAATGAAAACACAACATACCAAACTTAAGGTATGTAACAAAGGCAGTGCTGAGAGGGAAATTTATAATTCTAAATTCTTACATCAAAAAAAGATCTTAAACCAGAGACCTTACCTTAAAACTAGGGGAAAAAGAACAAACTAAACCCAAAGTGAGCAAAGGGAAGGAAATAACAAAGATTAGAGCAGAGATAAATGAAATAGAGAAACTTGGGTATTGGACAAGATTAATAAAATCAACAAACTTTTAGCAAGACTGAGAACGAAAAAAGAGGACACAAATAACTAAAATCAGAAATGAAAGGGGGACATTACTAACAACGCCACAGAAATAAAAAGGGCTATAAGAAGATACTATGAACAACTGTATGTCAACAAATTGGATAACCAAGACAAAATGAACAAATTCCTAGAAACACACACTACCCACATTGACTCAAGAAGAAATAGAAGATCTCAACAAACCATTACCTAGGAAAGATTTTGAGTCAGGACTCAAAAACCTCCCAGCAAGGAAAAGCCTAGGACCAGATGGCTTCACAGGAAATTTTACCAAACATTCCAAAAATTAACACCTATCCTGCTCAAAATCTTCCAAAAAACTGAAAAGGAGTGAACACTCCCTAACTCATTTTATGAAACCAACATCACTCTCATATCAAAACCAGATAAAGATACTATAAGAACAGAAAACTACAGACCAATACCCCTTATGAATATAAATGCAAATATCCTCAAGAAAATACTAGTAAACCAAATCCAACAACACATTAAAAGGATTATACACCAAGACCAAGTGGGATTTATCCTAGGTATACAAGGGTGGTTAGACATTTAAAAAATCAATTATTGCAATATACCACCATAATAGAATGAAGGAGAACAAACAAACAAACATGGTCACTCAATTGATGCAGAAAAGGCATTTAACAAAATCTAGCACCCCTTCTTAAAAAAACTAGGAATAGAAGGAAACTTCCCCAACATGATAAAGAGCATATATGAAAAATCCACAGCTAATATCACACTCTGTGGTGAAAGACTAAAAGCTTTCCCTATAAGATGAAGAACAAGTCAAAGATGCCCACTGTCAGCACTGTTATTCAACTTTGCACTGGAAGTTCCAACTACAGCAATGAAGCAAGAGAAAGAAATAGTGAGTTTCTCTATTTGCAGATGACATGATCCTGTTTACAGAAAATCCTTAATAAATTCACAAGGCTAATAGAACAAAAAAAAAATACAGCAAAGTGGCAGGGTACAAGAGTAACACACAAAAATCAGCGGTGTTTCTATACACTAGTAAGGAACAATCTGAAGAAGTAATCAAGAAAAAAATTCCATCTACAATACCAATTAAAAGAGTCAACTATCTAGAAATACGCCTAACCAAGGATGTAAAGGACTTGTACACAGAAATCTACAAAACATTGCTAAAGGAAATCAAAGTAGACCTAGATAAATGGAAGGAATTTCTGCGATATGGACTGGAAGACCAAATATTGCTAAGTTGTCAGTTCTACCCAAAGTGATTACAGATTCAACGCAATACCAATCAAAATTCCAAGAGCCTTCTTTACAGAAATGGAAAATCAATCATCAAATTTCTATGAAAGGATAAAGGGCCCTTAACAGCCAATGCCATCTTGAAAAAGAAGAATAAAGTTGAAAGATTTAAACTTTCTGATCTTAAAACTTATTACAAAGCTGCAATCATCAAAACAGCATGGTACCAGCACAAGGACAGATATAAAGACCAATGGAATTTAATTGAGAGTTCAGAAATCAACCCTCACATTCACAGCCAACTGATTTTTGACAAGGGTGCCAAGTCCACTCAATTATATCCAAAAGAACTGAAAGAAGAAACTTGAGGGAATATTTGCACAATGATGTTCATAATGGCATTATTCATAAATGCCAAAAGATGGAAGCAACCCAAGTGTCCATTCATCAATAAATGGATAAACAAAATACAGTATATACACACAATGAGATATTATTCAGCCATAAAAAAGTAGCGAATGGTATATACACACAATTGAGTATTAGTCAGCCATAAAAAGTAATGAAATAGTGATACATGTGACAACATGGATAAATCTTAAAGACATCATGTTGAGTGAAATAAGCTAGATTCAAAAGGACAAATATTTTATCTCAATGATATGAAATAACTCAAATAAGCAAATTCACAGAGTTAAAAACTAGAATACAGGTTACCAGTGGCTTGGATGGGAATAGGGAATGGGGAGTTAATGCTTAAATTGTACAGAGTTTCTATTTGAGTTGACAGAAAAGTTTTAATACTGGATGAACATAATTAACTTAATTAACAGCACTTAATTATATTTTTGAAAGTGGTTAAAAGGGGAAAATTTAGGCTCTATATATGAATAAAAATTTTAAAGAAAACATATGACTGTACAACACAAACAGTGAACCCTAATGCAAACCATGGGCTATATTTAATAGTACAATTACAAAAATGTACTTTCATCAATTATACTATATGTACCACACTCATGAAATATGTTAATAGTAGTGTGGTATAAGAGAACTCTGTACTTTATGCATGACTTTTCTGTAAATTTCTAACTTTTCTAATAAAAAATACATTTTAAACAGAGAAGGAGAGGAGGGGAGGGGAGGGAAGGGAAGGGGACGGGAGAGGAGGGGAGGGGAGGGGAGGGAAGGGAAGAAAGGCAGGCATTCTCACATCTATGGCCAATTAGACTTTGACAAGGGTACCAAGTCCACTCAATGAGGAAAGAATAGTCTCTTCAACATATGGTGCTGGGAATACTGGATATCCAATGTGCAAAAGAATGAAGGTGGACCCTTAACTTGCACCATATACAAAAATTAACTCAAAATTATGAAAGACCTAAGTATATGAACCAGAAAAAAAACTCCTAGAAGAAAACATAGGTTAGCATATTCAGGACATTATTTTAAGCAATGGTTTCCTAGACTTTATACTAAAAGTAGGAGCAACAAAAGAAAATATAGATAAATGGGGCTTCATCAAAATTAAAAACTTTTGTGCATCAAAAAACTTCATCATCAAAGTAAAAAGACAACCTACAGAATGGGAGGAAATACTTGGAAACCACATATCTGATAAGGGAGTAATATCCAGAATATATAAAGAAATTCTAGGGAACCGGCTGTAGCTCAATTGGTAGGGCTCCGGTTTATCACGTGGGAGGCCCTGGGTTCGGTTCCTGGGGTCTCCTCGAGCAGACAGACCCCCTCGAGAAGGCAAACTGCCGTGGGCAGGGCAAGCTGCTGCGGGCAGGGCAAGCCGCCCCAGGCAGGGCAAGACCCCGCAGGCAGGGCAAGCCGCCGCGAGCAGGCAGGCCTCCTTGCGGTGAGCTGACTCGGCGGGTCGCCACAGTGGGGGGAGACAAGCAGACACAGAAGAATGCACAAAAAAATGAACACAGCAAGAACAAGCAGAAAGGGGGACATATATAATAAATAAAAAATAAATCTTTTTAAAAAAAGAAATTCTACAACTTAGCAACAAAAAGACAAACAACCCAAATGAAAAATTGGTTAAGCACTTGAATGGACAATTCTCCAATAAAACATACAAATGGCTAATAAAACACATGAAAAAAAATGCTCAATATCATTAATCATTAGGGAAATTCAAATCAAAGCCACAATAAGACATCCTTTCACACCCACTAAAATGGCTACTATTAAAAAGACAGAAAATAACAAGTGTTAGGAAGATATGTAAAAATGAGAACACTTGATTGTTGGTGGGAATGTGAAATGGTGCAGCTGCTGTGGTAAAATAAAACAGTTCGAGGGTTCCTCATAAAGGCAAGTATAGAATTACTGTATGACCTTAAAATCCCACTTCTAGATATATATCTCCCCAAAAATCAAAGCAGGGACTCACTCAGATATTTGCGTACCAATGTTCATAGTGGCAATTTTCACAATTACCAACAACAGAAACATCCCAAGTGTCCAACAATAGATGAACGCATAAAGAAAATGTGGAATAATCAAACAATGGAATATTATTCAGTCACAAAAAGGAATGAAGTTCTAATACAATCAATAACATGAATGAATCCTGAAGACATCATGTTGAGTTTAATAAGCCAGATACAAAAAGGACAAATATTTTATGATCTCACTGACATAAAATAATTAGAATAAGCAAATTCATAGAGTCAGAAACTAGAATACAAATTACCAGGGTTTAGGGTGAGGGTAGGGAATGGAGAGTTAAATGCTTAATTGGTACATAGTTTCTGTTTGGGGTGATGGATAAGTTCTAGTAATGGATGGTGGAGACAATAGTACAACATTGTAAATGTACTTAACACTACTAAATCATATATCTGAAAGTGGGTCACAGGGGAAATTTTAGATTTTATATACGTTATTAGAATAAAAATTTCTTAAACTATAGACTATAGTTAATAGTATGATTATAATAATATTGTTTTATGAATTGTAACAGAAGTACCACACTAATTCAAAGAGGCAATAATGGAAAACTGTGTATTTAAATGGGGGTTCATGGGGACCTTATATTTTCTGCACAATTTTTCTGTAAATCTACAGCTTCTCTAATAAAAAGAAAGTGGGAGCTTTGAGAATAGGGAATTATAAATGCATATTGCTAAGTCTGAACATACATTTTTTTAGTAGAACTAATATAGCTCTCATTGGATTCTCAAAGAAATCTCTGACTCAAAATAGGTTAAGAATCAGTTGGACTGATATTCGTCTTTGTCTGAATTCACACTGTCTTCAAACCTACATTAATATCATCTTGAGAACAATGTTCTCTGCAGCATCTATATACAAAGGTTCCTCAGATTATGATTGGGTCAACTAAGCATGCCCTGAAAGCTTTCATTCTGGAAAAACGAAATGCTATAGGCAGACCTTCCGGACTTGTTCCAGTATGTGTTGCTTGAGCAAAAGGCAACCAAGCTGTGTTTCACTCAAGGCAAAAGAAAAACAAAAAGCGTCATGTATGTATGTACTTCTTACAAGATTTTCAAGTATTAGAGAATATATTCAATCAAGGACATGTAAAGAATAATTCTGAGAGGGCAATGTTTTTATATGTTAAACACTCCTTCAATGGCATTTCATGAGCATTTATTAAATCACAAGCCATAACAACCAATAAGCACATTTTAAGGCATTTTGAACTCCTTCTATCAATTCCTGGATGTTGATAAAACGAATCTCATGAAATGAATACTCTATTCAACAGGACACAATGTTAAACAAATTTTAAAAGGGGTTAGGTCTCTCTAAGCCAAAACTCAGCATAAATGCATTACCTTCCCCCCAGTGTGGGACATGACTCCTGGGGATGAGCCTCCCTGGCACTAAGGGATTACTACCAAGAACCAACAAGCAATGCAAATGGAAAAAGACCTTGACCAAAATGGGGAAAGGGTAAAGACAAATGAGTTTATATGGCTAAGAGACTTCAAAGTGAGTCGGGAGGTCTTTTCAGAGGTTATGCTTATGCACATCTCAGCAGGAACTCACTGACCGCCAAAGTAAATATTACCTCAAATAGCAGGGCTCCTGAGGGCTCTGGAGACATACAGACACTATAAACAGGGCAGACAGCTCAGGAGTTTGGTGCCCTGCCAGTGGGCCTTACTTTGGAATTTACCCTCCCCAGAGTGATTGAGTTGGACTGTTGTGTTTTCCCTACACATGGCTCTGCTGCCGCTCTATTTGAACCTATACTTAGTACTGGAGTTGACAGTTGTATGTCCAAGAGACAAATCTTTGAGCTGTCCATGTGCCAAATGGGCTCTGAATCTCAACAGACTTGTAACACCTACTCTCCAGTTCATGGGACTCACCCAGGACAGCTAACAAGATGATGACTGACAATGACCATCTCAAGGAACAGAGAGAGTCCATATCTGCAAACAAGAAAGTCCCACCATCTGCCCCATGGGATCTAAGTCTCCTCTCAAATAGAGATAGAGTGGGCATCACCATCACAGAATCCTCAGGATTAGGGAATGGATGATGGACTAGAGTAGACTTACAGTTGTTCTACGGTAGACTTGTTGTGATCCTAGCAATAGAAGAACTTTTATCATGGATGTGAAGACAGTGGCCACTGGAGGTTCTGAGAGGAGGGAGAGGGAAAAATATTTGTAATTTGGGGGCATTTTTGGGACTTGGAAATTATCCTGAATGACATTGCAATGACAGATACAGACCATTGTATATCTTGTAATAACTTGCAAAAATGAGCGGGAGAGAGTGTAAACTACAATGTAAACTATAAGTCCACTTAGTGGCAATGCTCCAAGATATGTTCATCAATTGTGACAAATGTACCACACTAATGAAGGATGTTGTTGATGTGGGAA
>PVKH010021679.1:0-14266 GCA_004027955.1 Chaetophractus vellerosus | reverse complement strand
GTTTAGCCGCCTGTGTTTCCAACTGGGGAGTAAAGAACTCATGCTTTTATGTTGAGCAGTCCACCTCACAGTCCAGTTGCCTCCAGACCAATGTACTCAAGACCTCCATCCCCAGGCTCCCAGAAAAGACCACCTGGGCAGGCTCTTGTTCCCAATCAGCCATCCTCTGAGAGCTGGTAATTGTGCACCTAAACCGATGCCATCTTGCCTCCCAATCTCCTCATAGCTTCTTTTGATTTAATTTAATTTTATTTCTTTCAAGACTTAATTTTGTTCCTTATGTTTTTTGCTGGTATCCACCCACCATACATACATATATACATGTATGCATACACACACACTTTCAGCTAACCATTACCAAAATCCAGGTCATAGGTGATGTGTTGTTAAATAAATACACTCAAGTAAGTGACTTTTTCATATTCCAATGCCAGTCACATATCTCCAGACACTATCTATTAAGGAATACTGCCTTCTTTGGTTTCCTCCATTGTTCTGAGAGCCAGCACTAAGTTCCAATTGTTACTCAGATTATTCCCACTCTTGCCCAAACTAGCTAGGAAATAGGAAGAAAGTATTATTGATAATTATTCAACCTAAAGTTAATTCTTAACTAAATTCTACTTTTTTAATGAATGTCAGGCCACATCTCTTCATACATGCCTTACCACTCCTCAATATACACACTGTTATTTTTATGTTTTATTTATTATTTTTTTAAATATCATCAAAATTCACAAAAGTGTATGGTCTAAAATAATGTAAATCATTGACCATGGTCAGCAGCCATATTTCACTGCCTGTACATCAATTGCAACAAAGGTACCATCCACATACAAAAAGGTACCAACACAGAAAGCAGGATAAAGAGGGAGGATGCTGTGCACATGGGATTCCCCCTGCACTATGTATGTGACCCTACCGCAACCCAAAACTTCCCTGCAAACAAAATGAATAAAGGTAATACAATGGGAAATAAATGGAAGAAAATGTCACTGCACATACAGGACAACAGACACTACAGCGACGAAAGGCAAAATGCAAAAAAAAAAAAAAATTTAATACCTTTACCCTGTTTTATTTAGAAAGTGATTTTGTTAGTTTAGCAACTGCCTGACAAGTATATTTTCATGGAACAAACACAATGCATGGTGAATTGATGTATAAATATCCAGAAAGCAGTTTTGGGTTTGTTTACTTAAAAATAATAGACAAAGAAGTTCTCATTTAATTTTCCTGTAAGATATTTGGATATATTTCTAATTCATGTTAGGTCACTTTATTGCTTCTTTTATGCCTGTGGTAAGCATTTTCATACGTATCAAAGTGAAAGGAAATTTTTAGAAATTCTAACAAATCTTGATGTCAATATTAATCTGTTTAATAGTTTTGAATTTAATGATATCTTCATAAAAGTAAGAAAAACCAAGGAGAAAACTGGAAAATAGATCTAGAATATTTTCTGAAATAATGAAGCCAAATATAATGTAAACAATTAGCCTTCAGTTCCAACAAATTTCTATTCTAAAGAATTCATTAGGATGTATCCAATCCCATTTTATGTTTATTCAGTAAGCAGTAAAACTTCCAAGTTAAATAGGGATACCTTTGGGATAATCTCATTGCTAGTATAGAACATTAAGTCTTAACTATCCTTTAAAGGTAAATATTTACCAACTCAATATATAACTTTAATTAAAGTATCTAACTATTTGAATATTCAAATATTTTTCTTCACTACACATGCCACTGATATGAACGTATCTGATTTAATGTCAGATCAAACCAAATTTGAATCCAGCTCATGCTTAATAATGTATCTTGGAAAGAATGATAACTATTTTCCCATTTACATTGTTAGGGTTAGAAAATCATATATTAACCAGCTTAAAAAAAAAAAAAGGAAAAGCCAAGACATTAAGCAAGTCACCATCATTACTTTTAAGGAAAAATATTAATTGCAACAGGAAGAAATTTAATTTTGTTGTAGTTAGTCACCAAATATGGACCCCCAATCAACCATGACTCCCTGTATTCACTCTCACATATATCCCAGTCTCCTTGAATACAGCCAAATACCATGACCCACTACAATACAGTGAATGTAAGCTTCTCTGTGTTATTTCCAAGGCTAGAACATAAGAAGCCTTGCAGTTCTCACCTAGATCTCTTGAAATACTTGTTCTGGGCAAAGCCAGCCACCTTGTAAAAAATCCTACCATCTTAAGCCATCATGTTGTGAGAAACTCAAGATAGTTACATGGAGAGAGAGTAAGATGCTTGACTTATACTCAGTTACTTAAGCCACATAAATCCAAACATTAGACATGAGTGAAGAAGACTTTTTAGAGATTCCAGCCCAAGACATATTATGGAGAAGATTAGAGGGAACTGAGCTCCCAGCCAGAACTGGGGCTCCAATTAAGCCATCTAACCACCTCTAATCACATGAACCCCACTTAGCCCAGAGGAAGTCTCAGACAACAAGTAGATATGAGCCATCCTCATTATATTCTGATAGAATTCTTGACCCACTGAATTGTGAGAATAATAAAATGACTATTGTTTTGTAAAACTAAATTTTGAAGTGATTTCTTATACAGCAGCAATAACTAACATAAACTTAAATTATTTCTTGAAAACATTCAAAACCAGATGTAGAACAACCACTAATTTGCCATGAGATATAAAGTTATTCTTCGACATGTAGATACTATGGTCCAAGTCTGCAAATAGTGAAGGTCCTGAAAAAAACGTTATTCTTCATGATCCATCATATTTTTGAAGAACACTATGAGATGATACACTATTTTAGTAAGAACCAGGAGCAATTTTACTAACAGAAAATTTAACTATGCTATTAACATGCATTTTAAAATCACAACCACAAACAATCTTGTCCATCAAAGAAACAAAGCAATTCTGGATCTAATCAACTATTCCTAAATTGTTAAGACTAATGTTCCTTTCTTATTTGTTTTTGTTTGTTTGTTTGTTTGTCATGCATTAACATTTATTAGCACATAAGTTGTAGTTGGAGTTAAAAGTTCATGGAAAATATTAGGCAAAACCAAAACTTGGAAAGTTAGCAACTGTATTAGTCAGGGTTTTCTAAAGAAACAGAACTGACAAGAGATATCCATATAAAGTACATGATTTTATAAAATTGTCTCACATGACCATGGGGAAGCACAAGCCCTAATTCCATAGGGCAAGCTGCAAGCCACGGACTCAGATGAAGTTCCTTGTTGAATTCTCCAGGAGATACTAACTATCTGAAGTAGAGATGAGGATTCTCCCTTAATGCTGAAATCACTTCCTTTCAAGGTCTTCAACTGATTGGATGATGTGACAGTTTGAGATATTTTTGTGAATCCCAAAAAGAGAAAGATTGTTTGTAAACTGATCTGTTCCTCTGGGTGTGATACCCTTTGATTGTATTTGATTCATCTGAGGGATCCTTAATTGGATTACCTGTTGAGATTGCTTTGAGGGCTTTCTTTACTCAACCAGGTCAGTGGGGTATGACTCAGGTTGAATTCCTACCCCTTGGTGGTTCTGATATAAAATGGAAACTCACTCAAGATAGACATGCTGGAAAAGAGTGTTCTGTCATTTTTGATCCTGGGGCCCCAGGGAGGGATAAGCCATTCACCTGATAGCTGACCTTGAGAAGAGACCTGAACATCTGAGAAGGCCCAGAAAGAAACAAGCCCTATGCCAGGAGAGAGGAATCCCTGAGAGACAAGCCCTATGCCAGCCTAGAGCTGACAGATAGGAAACCCAAAGAAGACTAAACTGTTGCAGAGATCAGCAACCATCTTGCTTCAACACATGGCAACTGACTTTGATGAGAAAGCAACCTTGAGTTGGACTCTTTACAGCCATGTAACTGTAAGCTTTTACCCCAAATAAGTATCCATTATAAAGCCAACAGATTTCTGATACTTTGCATTAGCACCCATTTGGCAGATTAATACAGATGATATGTCACCCATTGTTTATGGCAATATCCTCAGATGATTGTAGATGTAATCAACCATCTATGCAAGCAAATCACTCGTGATTAAAGCCCATGAGGTGCCATTATATTACAGTTAGCTCAGTGCTTGTTTGACCAAAACACTGAGCATCATTACTTGGCCAAGCTGACATATTAACCTAACTATTACAGTCCACCCCTTGTCAACTTGGCAACCATACACATCACCTTAAACTCTACTTAACCTCTAAATAAAAACAACTATAAATATATATATCACAATACTCAACTGTCTTGCGTACATCCAGAAACATACTAAACTCCTCTAGAATAAGGTACATGTCCTTGAATAATATTCACTATTAAACACGATATCCTTAAATTCTAGGACATGAAACTAATACAACTTATATCATATGATAAGGGGAAAGGATGGGGAAGAAAACAAAGATATTCTTTTTATGTACATACACAAACATACTCATAACAAAACAAGAAAGAAATATTCATGACCATTACAGTCCTCATTTCTGTAACTAGTCACATGGGCAAAGTTATCACTACCATCTTCTACTCCCCACTCTATATTCCCTTTACTTTTTTTTTAAGATTTATTTTTTATTTATTACATATCCCCCCCTTTCTGCTTGTTCTTGCTGTGTTCATTTTTGCATTCTTCTGTGTCTGCTTGTCTCCCCCCGCTGCGGCAACCCACCGAGTCAGCTCACTGCATGGCGGCCTGCCTGCTCACGGCAGCTTGCCCTGCTTGTGGGTGGCTTGCCCTGCCCATGGTGGCCTGCCCTGCCCACAGTGGTTTGCCTTCTCAATCAGGTCTGCCTGCTTGAGGAGGCCCCGGGAACTGAACCCAGGGCCTCCCATGTGGTAATCCAGCACCCTACCAATTGGGCTACAGCTGGCCCCCTATTCCCTTTACTTTTAGCAAGCACCTCATCTGGTCACGCATGGTTCTTTGCCTGGTGTGGTGGCCCAAACTGCCATTTCTGATGATTCTGGGCCACTGTTAGTCCTTCCTGGATCGGGTTGTTACAATTAATGACAGGGCATGGTAATACTAAGAGATGCCCTGGGGGATCTCCTGTATTCCATGAAAATTCTTCTTTACCTCCACTCTGTAGTGCAGTACTATTTCCCCTTTGATAGTCAGGATCAATCACCCCAGGCAGTACAGTAATTCCCTTCTTTGCCTGTTGATTCAGAAGCACGAGGAACCCAAAGTGGCCAGGTGGCAGTCTTAAATTTCAGTTCAGTGGAATTGTTGTGTTCTCTAGTGGAAGCACTCCTCCTTTTGGAACTAATACCTATAGACCAGCAGAGTTTAAGGCTGCAGGGACAGGAAGCAAAAATTTTACTAGTGGATCACTAGGGGTAATAGTGAGTAGTGTCACTCCCATTTCAACCCCTTGATTCCTAGACCCATGTATCCTGGCTATGAGAGAAATAGCACCATAGAATGGACACTGATTTACAGCATACATAGCCTCCTGGAGAACATTGCCCCAGCCCTGCAAGGTATTGCCACCTAGTTGGTGCTATAATTCAGTCTTCAAAAGGCCATTCCACCATTCTATCAATTCAGCTGCTTCAAGATGATGGGGAACATGGTAAGACCAGTGAATTACCATGAGCATGTGCCCATTCCCACACATCATTTGCTGTGAAGTGGGTTCCTTGATCAGAAGTAATGTTTTGTGGGATACTTCTGTGGATATGGGAAGGAAAGCCATATCCAGAGTGTGTGTCTATTCCAGTTAGAACAAATCACTGCCTCTTCCATGATGGAATTGGTCCAATGTAATCAACCTGCCACCAGGTTGATCACCTCAGGGAATAGTGCCATTTCAGAGACTGAGTGTGAGTCTCTGCTACTGGCAGACTGGGCTCAGCAGTGGCTGTAGCCAAGTCAGCTTTGGTAAGGGGAAGTCCATGTTGCTGAGCTCATGCATAACCTCCATCCCTACCATCATGGCCACTTTGTTCATAAGCCCATTGGGCAATGACAGGAGTGGCTGGGGAAAGAGGCTGAGTGTTATCCACAAAAGGGATGCTCACCGTCTGATGAGCACTCACCTGGCACACAAATATTTTCATGTTGTTTGCTTACTCTGAAAGGTCTATCACATACCTCTGCCCCAGACCTCTTTGTCACCAATTTTCTAATTATGTTCCTGCCAAATCCCTGACCATCCATCCAAACCTTTGGCATTAGCTAATGAATCAGTGTACAAATACACCGCTGGCCATTTCTCCTTCTAAACAAAATGAACAACTAGGTGCACTGCTTGAAGTTCTGCCACTGGGAGTATAACTCCTCACCACTGTCCTTCAGGGACATCCCAGAAACGGCTTAAGGGCTGCAGCTGTCCACTTTTAGGTGGTACATGCATGTGGTACAGAACCATCTGTAAACCAGGCCCAAGCTTTCTCTTCCTCAGTCAACTGATTGTAAGGAACTCCCCAAGAGGCCATAGATGTGGGCTGGGAAAGAGAAGGTAACATGGCAGGCATGGGGGCTATGGGCATTTGGGCCACTTCCTCATTTAACTTACTTGTGCCTTCAGGACATGTTCGAGCCCTATCTTATATATTCCCCTTCCACTTTATGATGGAGTGCTGCTGTGCACACCTAACTTTATGGTTTTGTGGGTTAGACAATACCTAGCTCATGATAGGCAACTCAGGTTTCATGGTAACTTGGTGGCCCATGGTTAAGCATTCAGTCTCTATTATTGCCCAGTAACAGGCCAAGAGCTGTTTCTCAAAAAGAGTAGTTATCTGCAGAGGATGGCAGGGTTTTTGCTCCAAAACTCTAAAAGTTTGTGTCGTGATTCTTATCTAAGGGCCTGTCAAAGGCTCCAGCTTGGACCTGTTGAGGATCCTTCTCTTGTTCTGGTCCCCATTCAAAACTAGCAGATTTTCTGTTCACTCAGTAAATGGGCTGGAGTAGCACACTCAAATGATGAATGTGTTGTCTCCAGAATCTGGAGAGGCCAACCAAGCATTGTGCCTCTATTTTGGTTGTAGGATGGGCCAGATGCAACAGCTTATCCTTCACTTTAGAAGGATATCACAACATGCCCCAAACTACTGGATACCTAGAAATATCACAGAAGTGGAAAGCCCCTGCAATTCTGTTGGATTTATCTCCCATCATCTCTCATGCAAATACCTTACCAATAAGTCTAAAGTAGTTGCTACTTTTTGCTCACTAGGTCCAACAGGCATGATATCATCAACATAAAAGATGAGTGTGATGGCTTATGGGGAGAAGAGATGAACAAGGTCCCTGCAGACAATTTTATGACATAGGACTGGAGAGTTGATATACCCCTGAGGCAGGACAGTAAAGGGATATTGCTGGCCTTGCCAGGTGAAAGCAAACTGTTTCTGGTGGTCCTTATTAATGGCAATTGAGAAAAAGCATTTTCCAGATCAATAGCTGCATACCAGTTACCAGGGAATGCATTGATTTGTTCAAGCAATGATACCATATCTGGAATAGCAGCTGCAATTGGAGTCATCACCTGGTTAAGTTTATAATAATCCACTTTCATCCTCCAAGATCCATCTGTTTTCTGCATAGGCCAAATAGGAGAGTTGAATGGGGATGTGGTGGGAATCACCACCCTGCATTCTTCAGATCCTTGATGGTGGCACTGATCTTTGTAATCCCTTCAGGAATCTGGTATTGCTTTTTGTAGTATTTTTCAATGTAGGGGCAGTTCTAGTAGTTTACACTTGGCTTTTCCTACCATAATAGCTCTAAATCCATAAGTCAGGGATCAAATGTGAGGGTTTTTCCAGTTGCTGAGTGTGTCTATTCCAATTATGCATTCTGGAACTGGGGAAATTACCACAGAATGGGTCCACTATGAGATGGACCTGAGTTCATAGACCACCTGACCTCCATAAGCACCTACTCTGACTGGTAGGCCACAGTGATGTTTTGGGTCTCCTGTAAATAATGTCATTTCTGAGCCAGTGTCTAAGAATCCCAGAAATGTCTGATAATTTTCTTTACCCCATTTGCTTTACTGTTGTAAAAGACCATAGGTCTCTTTGGGGAAAGCTGGTAGGAAGATTAACATGATAAATTTTTAGCATTCTAACAGGATCCTTCCCCAAGGGCACCTGGCCTTCCCTTCATTCAAAGGGCTCTGGATCTGTAAACTGTCTCATGTCTGGGAATTGATTAAGGGGCCATGACTTTTCTTTTCTGTGATTCAAGTTAGGGTCTTGTTCACTAGATCCAGAATTCTTCTGCTTATAAATATCAAGAATAAATTTAATACTATACTAAATTTCACTTCTAGGTACCCCATGATCTATTAGCCGATGCCATAGGTCTATGTGGCTCAGACTCTTTGGATTGCTGCTTTGAGTCTGCCTTTCATTGTGGTAGCCACACCCAACTCATCTTTGGCAATTAAGGGCTGTTACTTGGCTTATGCCAGACCGGGATCTGATCATCCCCATAGTGGTTTTTGTTTTGTTTTTGTTTATTTTTTATTGGTTTAGTTATTTAATTTCCATTTAGGCCATAATTCTTTCTGGATAATCAAATTCTTATTTGGGAATACTTCCACAACAGCAGTTCCCACAGTAATATCTGACCTAAAGAGAAGAGCAACCACAGAGCTCTTCAGGGAAGATGGAATTAGTCTCACAAATTTATTCCTCACTCCTGGTAAAAGGTGTGTCCTCTGGAAATTCCTGGGGTGGATAGGCAGGTCTAAATTGTATATCCATTCTGGCATTACAATCTCTCTAAGCCTTTGGATCCCCTCATCTACAGTACACCAGGGTATCTTGACCTTAGGCATTGTAGCCCATCTTTTGATCCATGTTCCAGCCAACCATCTAAACAAACTGTTAGAGCCCTTTCTAACCCTTAGAGCTACAGCAATGAATCCAGAATCTCTGCTTAGTGGACCCATACCAATAAATTCAGCCTGATCCAACTTTATATTCCTTCTACCATAATTCAATACTGTTAATATCCATTCCCACACATATTTCCCTGATTTCTGTCTATATATATTGGAAAACTCATCCAGTTCTTTTAGAGTATAGTGTAGTTCCTCATGAGTCACACTTTGTACTTCACCTTTGGGGGTTGTTGTGCCTTTAGTCTAGTTACAGGTTTGGAAGCAAAGAGGGGTGGTGGGGGTAGGTAAGGAGAAGGATTAGAAGTTTCTTGTAAGCCAATTACCTCAGGGTATTCCCCTGCAGTTTCATCTGGTGAGACAGGATTAATCTCTTCACTTGGGGGTGGGAGGGCAGATACCTCAGGGCAGGGTGGAGGTTGGTTGTGCTGGTTTGAGGTTGGGTGGTAACCTCCTCAGGGAAGGGAGGAGGTTGGGAATCCTTGGGACAGGCTGGAGGTTCAGTGATGCAAGCTTGACATTGGGTAGTCTCTTCAGGACAGGCCATTATAGATTTATCTGGAAAAGTCTCAGCAGAATTTAGGGTTTCAATATTCCTACTGCCCTCATCATCAACCCATATGTCTCTATCCCAATCCTCAGGATTTCACTCCTTTCCAATCAATACACTCTCTTTAACAGCAGACACCCACAAGGTTGAGATTTTTAATCTCTGCTGTAACTGTCACTCATACAATGAGACTCTGAGTCTAGTTTTAAGAGATCTGAAGTCTGTGGCTGCACAACCAAGATTTTCCTTCAGAGCATATATAGAAACATTCACATCATCCATGCAGTGCTTAAGTTGCAAATTTGAAGCCTTCAATCCATTCCTTTCTTTGTAACTGTATCCAGCATATTTAGGAACAGCCAGCCAACATCATTGTACCTTTTAACTCCACAAAACTCTGGTAAGGTGTTAAAAAACACTCTTATCCAGATCTTTGCCTCTTATAAGCATGTAAGTAGTTGTGTCCACTGAGATAATTGCATGTCTCTATTGCCAAGTAACCCCATGGACTGTCAGTGGCCTCTTGATTATTAGAAAAGGAGTCATTAATGCCCTTGAATCTAATCAGAATAGAAAGCCAACTGCAAAAATCCCAGAAACAATTCAGAAATCCCATTTTTAAGATTCTGTTTAGCAAGAACCATTCCTAGTACCAAACTGTATTAGTCAGGGTAATCTGAAAAACAGAACCAACAGGAAATATCTGTAAATAGTATGAGATTTCATAAAATTATCTCACATAACCATGGGATGCACAAGTCCAAATTCCATAGGACAGAGTGCAAGCCAGGAATTCAGATGAAGATCTGTGTTGAATTCTCCAGGAGACACTATCTGAAGTAGAGATGGGGATTCTTTCTGAATGCTGAAATCACTTCTCCTTTAAGGCCTTCACCAGACTGGATATATGTCACTCACTGCTGATGGCAACCTCCTCAGTTGATTGTAGATGTAATCAGCCATATATACAACTCACTGATGATTACAGTCCATGAAGTGCCATTGTATTACAATTAGCCCAGTGCTTGCCTGACCAAACAACTGGGCATCATTACCTGGCCAAGTTGACACATTAGCCTAACCATCACAACAACTTATATCTGTAAACTTTCATAAATAAGAGGTAACTTCTTTATAACTAAGAACTTTAACCTAATTCTCTCATTGTTAGTTTTTGGCAGTGTAACACACTGGTCTGTTTGTAGAATTTATGTGTAAATGTTCTATCTCATGAATTTTTGTCTTGCCTGTAGAGAGGAAAGGAGAATTAAATAGTAAGTCAACTATTATCCAATCTACTTAGAAAAGTTATGTCAGGATTTAAAGAATATTTGCAAGCTGTTCTCTATATGCTTTTGTGAGAACTAAGCGTGCCTTCCCAGTCACCAGATTAAGAGAAACCCGCGAATTCATAGGTATTTGTAGTACACTTAAGACTCCACCATTTATTCAGATGTGTAAGAAACATTCAAACGAACAGAGAAATTAGATAGAGAAAGACCCTGGTTTTATTTCTGGCTTTGCCACTTGTGTGGTTTCAGGCAAATTATACTACCAAACTGAGTTTTTAACTATACATTTATAAGAGCATATTAATCGCAAAGAGTCATTTTGAGGCTGAGCTGTTATAATGAATTAAGACTATTTTATATTAGTAATGTGCTATATAAAACAAGCTATTATTTTCATGGATTGCTATACAAAGTCATTCCAATACTACATAAGCTTGAGGGAAAACAAGATCTCTTTCTGTTCTAATTACAAGGAATGTTCAGTATATTCAACTACTCATGGGGCATAAAATGCCAAGATGCACTGATTGACAAAGAAACTAGAAACCAAGTAGGCTCTGATGTCCATTTGAAAGCTGGCAAAGAAAACAATACTAACAAGGCATGAAATGCCATACCAAACAAAAAATATCCAATTCCTACTCAACTTTCATATAATATTAATCGGAGTTCATATTAGTGGCTAAAAATCCCTTACACATATTTTCTTTCAATTAATTTTTTTAATAACTAAGGGAACAATTCTTTTCTTCATTTTACCAATAATGATATTGAGGTATCAAAGAAGGGAAGAGTCCAGTCTCAGAACCCTCTCCAACTTCTCCCTTGATAAAAATTAGAGCTCTATATGTCAACTCATGAAGAAACATATAGTCAACTAGCTTTCATTCGAAAAGGGGAAATGGAGTTGCACTGAGGTGATGATTCTTGGTAGGTTTAATGTCTTACCACTTGCAGATATACATATATTCACTATTGAAAGTGAACAATTACTGAAAGTTATTAAACACTAACTGTGGAATGCCAAACATTAGCAAAAGTCTAGTCATGCACTTATATGTCTCTGCTTCTGGGACTCCAAGAAGGCTGGGAGATCTTTGTGCATGTTTCATGAGTTCAGATTCAAGGCATGAACAACAAAAGCCAAAGTAGCTCACAATGAGATTGGATTCATAATGTGCAAGATACAACTAAATACTGAAACCAAGTAACAAAGAAGGGTCAAATTGGAGTGGAGGGACAAACAAAATGGCAAGGATTAGTTATGCTGTGACCATTGAAAGTGTGAATGGGGTAACTGGGGGGAAGTATGAGGATGCCGGAAGTAAGATGAAATTGGAGAAACTGTAGGAATCAACTCAACATGTAAACCTATTTCATAAATTAGAAAACATCACAAAAGTTTAGCTATTTTTAGTTATTTCTACCCAATTAAATTTCACAATATAAAAAGCCCATATTCATCTCAGCTTTTTTACAAAAACGATGTTCTTTAATTCCTATTTACACCAATTCCTTCTCACCCAAATTCTTTTAGACATTAGTTTATACATTTTTAAACATTTCAATTCCTGTTCGTTTCTCAACCCACTTCTGTCTAGCTTTCAAACCCATTTACCCTACTGTGAAAATAATCTATCAGGTCCAAGGTGATGTCCAAGTGATTTAAACCTATGGATATTTTTAGCACTGATCTTATTTGAGTTTCAACAATATTCAACCCATCTAACCACTCCATTTTTGTTTACTTTCATGATAGTACTTCTTTACTTTCATGATAGTACTTCTCCAGGAACACTTGCTTTTTTCCTAGATGCTCCTTCTCTTTCTCCTTTGAGGACTCAACTTCCTCTCTACAGTCCTTAAATGTCAAATCCCTCAAGGTATTTTCTTCAAACCTTTTCTTCTTCACTCTAGTCTCCTTGTGCGGTTTCATTTGCCAGTTACTAGCCACATTCTTGTGACTTCTATGTGTATACCTCTAGTCCAGACTTTCCTCAGCTCCAGGCGAATACTGCTGGAACAGCCAGTTCAAAATCAAAACTCCCAAGCTTTTCCTTGATACTATAGCTTCCTACAATTTATTCTCCAAACTGCAGCAAAAGCTTTTTTTTTTTTTTTTTCATAAAGCAAGCTACCAGGTATTTTCTCTGCTTAAATCCTTTGAGAAAACGTTGGGCATCTCTAACTTATCTTAAAGGCCCGAACGACCTGTGGCCATCTCTCATTTTCCTCCCACACGCACCCCTGATGCGTTCTTTGCTCCAGTCACCCTGCGTCACTTCCGGTGCACAAAATCCCATGCTCCCTCCTGCCGCAGCCCTTGTATGTGCTGCTCCCTGTGCCTGGTACATTCTTCCTATCCCACTCCCTGCTCTTGCCTAAATTAACTCCAATATATCCTTTGTATCAGCTCCTAAATTGCTTCCTCAGAAAATCCCTCCTCTTCACCCATCCTCCCACGCAAAGTCAGGTTACCTGCTTACCTTCACTACACCCTGAACCGTTCATATATAGCACATGCCACAGTGTACAATTAGGTGGCTGTTTGTGTGATTATAAAATAGGGAGGGGATGATGCTGGTCTTTGCTCATCATTGCAATCCCAGCACCACATACAGTGGCTGTCACAGAGCAGGAGTCCAGCAGTGTACATTGAGTGAGTTAGTGAACGAACTGGACTGATGGCGTGAAAACTTCTCATCTTCTCAAGGCTCCCTAAGGCCTTCTGCAAACGAAATATTTCGTCCTCTGTGCTCCTAACGTGACTATCACATTTATCACATTCATGGTTTGTAACGTGTCTATTCTCCGGCACAGGTTGTGTGTTGCTCAGAGGCTTTGAGGTTAGAAATCATGTCTTGTACACTGTTGTATCCCGGGGCCTCTCACAGTGCTCGGCAAGTCACAGGCGCGCAGAAGAGAGAACTGAAGTACCGGAAAAAAAAAAAAAAGATCAACTCTGCTGAGTTTACTATTTCACTTGGCCTTGCTTCATCCACAAACCCATTTGCACACAGGAGGTAAAGCCAGGTATTACTGAGGAAAATTGCTTAATCTGCTCTATATATTACAGCTAATGCCCAGAATCTGTTACCAGGCCCTACCAACCTGCTGAGTTTGAAATAACTCAAAGCTTGCTGCTGCTGCTGCTGCTTAATTTTTAAATATAATCCACATATTAAACCATCATTTCCTTTTCAGGACAAACATAACACCTCATGGTAATTTCATATTCCTTGGGAAAGGATAGACTTTAAACCCAAAATAGGCAGGGATTTTTTTTTACAATTAAAATAAAGCATTAGTTTACACAGCAGGTGGTCAGCTTTTAAAATTCATTATTTGGAAGATGTGCTAGAGACAGGAAATGAGAATGAATTTCATTTTTAAAGGGGTTGATTATATTTATAAATAATAGAGTCCTGAATTTTTACTAGGACAAACTATATGTAACTAACCTTTAAAATTCATATTAAAAAGAAAAATCATGTCCTCTCGTGACCTGTCTTTTGAGGAATTTGTTGTCAACATAACA
>PVKH010021678.1:0-14269 GCA_004027955.1 Chaetophractus vellerosus | reverse complement strand
TCTCATCATAAGATACCCTTATACCCATTTGCAGATAAAGCGGCACTGCAGAAGGGTTTGCTGTGGGGAGGACTAGGAATAGTTATGTTTTTAAAATACTTAGCTCATGGCGCAAGGGCTATGCAAGTGGACTGCCACATCGGACTCTTTGCACTGACCATTTTATGACCCCTTTCTTGCTCTTGGGCTGAGTTCTCACAGGACCTTTCGGCCAGAGAGGTAATGATCACTCAACAGTACCCGGAGGGGGCTAAGAGAATTGATGCAGCATCCAAAGGTGACTGTTTGGTGAAACAATATTTGCAGCTGTTCAGTGTACTTTGCAGCCTTAGGTTAGCTGAGCCACTATCCAACAGTAAATAGTGGACCACGTTCAACCGGTATGTGTTGAGTACCTACTGTGTACCAGACATTGCTGTGCACCAAACAAAAACTTTCCCTGCTCTGGTGGACAGTCTACCTGGGAGAAGAGACATTGAAGCCATAGGAATGTAACCAATTAAATAAAATGGCAATTGTGGTAAATGCTCTGAGGCTATGGGGCATGTGGGGTGGTGGTGAATAACCTTGTAGGACCCATCAGGAAAGTGTCCCTGATGAAGTGGTCATTAATCTGGGACCTGAAGGCTCCAGGTGGGTGAAGCAGGGAGGGAAGGGTGTTGTGGATCAAATCACAAAGCCATGTTTAAGTCCTAGCACCCAATCCTGTGCATGGGAATCCATTTGCAAAGAGGATCTTCAAAGGCCCTATTGAGATGAGGCACATTGAATCAGGATGAGCCTTCATCCAGGGTGATTGGAGTCCTTGTACGCAGAGGAAATTTGGACACAGGGAGGAAGAGGAGGAGAGAGAAGGACACATATGGCCATGGGATGGAGGCAGAGATTGGGTTATGGATTCCTGGCAAGCAACCACCAGAAAGCTACAGCCTTTGGAGTATGAAGCCCTAATGACTCCTTGACTTTGGACTTCCAGCCTCCAAAACTATGAGACAATAAATTTCTGTTGTTTTAGGCCAACCAGTCTGAGGTGATTTGTTACAGCAGCTCGGGAAACTAACACAAAGGGAGTTTCAGGCAGGGAGATCAGCATGTGTGGGAAACAGTTGAGGTTGAGGAGACCAGGGAGGCTAAGCGTAGTGGGCCGCAGTGGGATCAGGAGAGAAGGCTGGAGGTGCCCAGGACACGCTAAGCCACATTAAGTACTTTAGCTATTATCCCACTAATAATTAACGATAATGAATGTTTTGTAAGTGCTCACTGGCTCCAGTCCTGTTGCAAGCACTTTTTTCTGCTCTAACAGTCTTTACCGGGACCCTATAGGATAAGTAGGCATAATTATTATCATCATCCCAGCTTCTCGGTTGAGGAAATTGAGGCACAGAAAGGTTAATAAATTTGTCTGAGGCCCCAGATCTAAGAGGCAGCAGAGCCAAGAGTTGAATCCATGTGAATCCAGAAACCAAACTCCTCTCTGCACTATGAAGCCATCAAAAATATCTGTATTGGTTTCCTAGAGCTGCTATAACAAATTACCACAAACTTGGTGGCTTAACACAGCAGAAATTTGTTCTTTCACAGTTCTGGGTGCTGAACTCCAAAATCAAGGCATCACAGAGTCAGTTCCTTCTGGGGGCTCTGGGGGAGAATCGGTTCTGTGCCTCTCTCCTGGCTTCTGGTGGCTACTAACAATCCTTGGCATTCCTTGACTTGTAGACACATCGCTCCGATCTCTGCCTCACTCTTCACATGGCTTTCTCCTGTGTCTTGGTGTGTCTTCTCCCTTTTAGTCTCTTACAGGGACACATGTCATTGGAGTTAGGTGGGGCCCACACAAAGCCAGGAAGATGTCATGTAGAGATCCTTGCCTTAGTTACATCTGCAAAGACCTTTATTCCAAATACGGACACATTTGGAGGTTCTGGGCAGATATATCTTTTGGGAGGTCACTGTTTAACCCACTACAATGTTGGGCAGCATTAAAAGGTTTTAGTCTGAGTTTGGCATGCCTGATTTCCTTTGTTAAAGGGCACTTTGATAGCAGTTGGAGAATAGATTAGAAGCAGCAGGAGAAGAAGTGGGCAACCCAGTTAAGAAGCTACTGCATTTGTCCCAGAGAGAAAGAGACATCAATGAAATATTTTTGAGTGTCTGTTAGGTTCAGAACATATAGGAGATACACATATATACCCAAAAGTCTTCTTTAGTTCACACAAACTTCAGTTGTACTCTGCTTCATGAATGAGTGTATTTCTGGAAATTTTATGTAAACTGCATTTTTGGAAATTGAATAATATTTGGAACCCATTAGAAGTTTCCTGTCCAACTGAATTTTAGAGAACTGTTTTGTGAAATGAAAAAAAAAAGGAATTTTGTAATATGATGAATTATTGCTTCCTGGGCCATCTGTTTGGTGAGTCTGGGTTTTTGTGTACATGATTAGATTTTCTCAAAGGGAGGCACACACCAGTTTAGCTGCTTAGCCTCCTTATTTCAGACAAAGAAAATGGGGGCATGACTGTCTCAAAACACACAGACCAGGTATCCAGATTTTTAATCCAATGGCATAATATATCAAAGTGGGCCCCAGTGTGCACCTCCCCTCCTCAAAGCATCTGAAAATAGGTGGTGTGGACTTGTTAAGCCAAGACCAGATAGAAGGATCAGAGTGGCTACAGGAAAGGAGATGGAGTCTTCTTGTTTGTTTGTTTGCCCTAGGGTTTCACGAGTAACCTTTCCCCAAAAATGGAGTTTCCCAGCTATTGCCCCTCAGTCTTGGGTGCTACTGTTGGGGCTTCACAGAGATCCGGGTCAGTGCAGAATGAGTTCAGACCCCCAGGTACCATCAGAGCAGCCAACCTTGCCCAAGCAGAGGCTCAGCTCTATCCCGTCCACTCCAGCACCAACTGAGTGCCACCCCAAATTTTGTTCTCCTTGACCTCAGCTCCATTCCCGTCCTGAGAGAGGGTTGACATGAGCTTTGTTCAAACACCTTGGCTGCAGTAGCTTGCTTTCATTTTTCTTTATCCCTTTAATCTGTGCACATGAGCCCGTCAATGCCCTCCATGAAAAGAGAATTGTCCTCACTGGAAACCAATTGTTACAGATGGAAATGGGTCCTCCCAAAGGATAGAGTCAAGTCCTAACTCCTGGTCTCCTGAATGTGACCCTATATGGAAATACGAACTTTGAGAATATTAGTTAAGATAGGCCAAACTGGATAAGAGTGGCCCCCTATTCATTATAATTGGTGTCAGAAGGAGAGGAAATTCAAATTCAGACAGACAGAGAGAGAAGACAGCCATGTGATGGAGGCAGAGATTGTCTTATGGGACAAGTCAAAGAATGCCATGAATTGCCGTTGAGCCACTGCCAGAACCCTGCAGATGTCAAAGGAAGAGTGGCCCTACTGACACCTTGGTTTCAGAACTGAGACAATAAATTAAGCCACTCGGTTTGTCGTGGCAGTGCTAGCAAACTGGGACACCTACCAAACCAACTGCTCTTCCGTCTTCCAGCTTCCTTGTGAATTTATATCATTATACAAAAAAAAAAAGGCTTATAAATGTATCTTAAACCATGTTTTTTGGAAAAATACACACTATATTTCCTCACTACCCCCCATTCTTCTTGGATATGCACAATACATACTAGCAATTAAAAGATGTTCTATATCTTGCAATAAAGAAAGTTGTTTGACATTTTTAGTCCAGCACTTCTCAAAATTACTTGCATTGAGACCATATTATTTTTATATTTTGCAAAACACATATTAACATTTGGCAGAACACTTGTATTCTTTTTTTAAAGAAAGTTGTAGAAATGCCAGTCTATAAATCTTTTTTAATTTACCAAATGACATTCAATGAGGGTTTATTTTTTAATAGATTTTTAAATATATTTATGTAATAAAATTCATCCATTTAAAGTGCACAATTCAATGATTTTTAGTATATTTACAGAGTTTTACGACTAGCGCCACAATATAATTTTAGACTGTTATCACCCCAAAAAGAAATATCGTGTCGATTAGCAGCCACTCCCGATTCCCCTCTCCCCCCCTTCCTGTCCTAGGCAACCACTAATCTACTTTTTGTCTCTATGGATCCACCTATTCTGGATAATTTCATGTAACTAGAATCATACAATATGTGGCCTTTTGTGACTCTCTACTTTAACATAGCATTTTGTTGCAGAGGCTCACCAACATTGTACCATGTATCAGTACTTTGTTCCTTTTAACTGCAGAATAATATTCCATTGAATGGATATACCACATTTTGTTCATTAATTTATGGAGATTTGAGATGCTTTCACATTTTGGCTATTGTAAATAATGCTACCATGAACATTCTTATACAAGTTTTGTGTGGACATGTGTTTTCACCTCTCTTGGATATATACCTTGGAGTGGAATTGCTGGTTCACTCTATGTTTAACATTTTGTGGAACTGTCAAACTGTTTTGCAAAGTGGCTGCACCATTTTACATTTCCACTAGTAATGTATGAGGGTTCTAATTTCTCAACATCCTTCCTAAAATTTATTATTGTCTGTTGTTTTCATTATAACCATTCTAGTATCTGTGCAGTTGTATAGTGTTGTGGTTTTGTTTTACATTTACCTAATAACTAATGATGTTTTTATGTGTTGTCCATTCATTTATCTTTGGAGAAATAACTATTCAATTCCTGTGCCCATTTTGTATTTGGGTTTTTTGTCATTTTATTATTGAGTTGTAAGAGTTCTTAATAAGCCCTGGATACAAATCTCTTATCAAATACAGAATTTGCAAATAGTTTACCCCATTTTTAGGGTTGTCTTTTCCCTTTTTTAATGATGTCATTTGAAGCCCAAAAGTTTTTTATTTTGATGAAGTCTAATTTATCTATTTTTTCCTCTACACTTTTGCTTTTGGTTCATAGCTAAAATCATTGCTTAATCCAAGGTCACAAAGGTTTACTTCTACATTTTCTTTTTAAGGGCTTTATGGTTTTAGCTCTTACATTTAGATCTTTCATTCATTTTAAATTAAATTTTATGTAGGGTATGAGGTAAGGTTCCAAATTCATTCGTTTGAATTTGAATATCCAGTTGTCCCAGCATCATTTATTGAAAAGACTGACTTTTCCTCATTGAATTGTCTTGGTACCTTTGCCAAAAATTCAATTGAACATACTTGTGTGGGTTTATGTCTGGACTCTCAATTTTATTCCATTCATCTATACATCTCTCCTATGCCAGTACAAGTACATAACTCTTTAGCTTGGTGGTAAGTTTTGAAATCAGGAAGTATGAGTCCTTCAACTCTGTTCTTTTTTAAAGATTATTTTGTCTATTCCCAGTCTATAATTCTTTGATATCCAGGATGCCTAGGTCTGGTTCTGCCTCACGAGAGATTCAGCAATCTTTATCCTGTTCTCTCTTCTGGTTCTTATCTGTCTCTGAGGGTGTTCCATTGGTTTCTATCTCCTCTTGTGTATCTTGCAGTTTCTAACACAAAGAAAGACCATCAGAAGAGACTCTAATTTCTAATTTCTTTCCTATTGCAGTATGCAGCACGTTAGTTTTCACTGGTAAGGACCTCACAGTATACTCTTCAACCCTACCTAAAGAACTACAGATTGACATCAAGTGACTCCAAAGATGTGAGTTAGTACAAGTCAAAAAGATTCAGATCCTTTTACACATATCATCCAAGGAGAGCTCCAAAAGTCTAATTATTTCATCTCTCCCACTTTGCTTTCTGAAGACTGGAATGGTAATGCAAAAGTCAGACAATGATGAATGGATCATGGCCACATTATACAGAGTTAAAGAATTTAGCATGTTTGGTCCTTATATCAAACACCCTTTTGAATCCTTGTGGGAGACACTAACCCCGGCCAGCGGTCAAGGGCATTAATAATGTTATTGTATGAGACATTGTGGCCACTGTGGTAGAAGAGTGGGGTTGGTAATTAGCACATGGGATCCTTTACAGCTGTTCTGGTTCACTAATGCTGTATGACACACCACCCCAACACTTGGTGGCTTAAACAAGTTGATCCTGCTCATGAATCTGTAATTTAGGTAGGTCTCAGAAGTCTCAGCTAACTCTGAGCCTTGGCATCAGCTCAAGTGGCTTGAGGGTTGGGAGTGGACCTCATTTGAAGGCTTCTTCATTCCCAAGTCTGGAAGATGATACTGAGAAGACTCAAGTAGCTGAGGCTCTTCAGACATCTCTCTAGCTCTGTGTGGCCTTTCCATGTGGTCTCTTTGGCATGGGAGCTTTTGGGGGAACTGGACTTCTTACATGCTGGCCCAGAGGTCCCAGGGAACATGTTCCAAGAGAGCGAGCTGGACAGAAGCTACATCTTCTTCTTTGACCCAACCTCAGAATTCACACAGTATAGATCCCATCATATTCTATTTGCTACCAAATCACTAAGTCCAACCTATTTTCAAGGGGAGGGGAGTTAGAATCTCTTTTGATGGGAGAGGTGTTAAAGAACTTGTGGACGTGTTTTAAAACCACTTCTTTGACATATAAATTCCAGCCTACCCCAGTTTAAATAAGACAGAGCCACCTTGATATAAGTATGACTGCTTTCTTACTGTAATTCTGTATTGGGACAGAATAAAAAGCCAGCTGATTAGCACCAGAATTATGCAGACCAAGAAGACACTTGGCTGAAGGAATCAGGATGATAAAAAAACAACTTAAATGAAGGGCCATCCTTAAGGCCATTCATAGCCAGAAAGGTGGGGAGAGAAGATGTCGAGAGGGCAGATGCTTGCCGAAGCTGAGGCAGCTGAGGACCCTATAGGAAAGCTCTTTAGGAAGGACTGATTTTCACCAGTGTGGCCACTCTGGTTGTTAAAATATTGAAATATTTCCATACCAGATGGTAAAATGAAAGCTCTTGACTTATTGAGACATGTAGGTCATTAAGATACCTAATGATATCACCTGGTAGCAGCTGTGAAGACTGTGTGCAAGATCCTGAGGTGGCAGTGCCAGTGACAATGCTGGACCCTTTAGCTGCAAGAAAATGGTAGGCACAAAGGCCCTTATGACTGTTAATGTCACAAGTTGTGGGAAGAGTTTGATGCAGTTTCTGTCAAATCATGGTTCAGACAGGGGCACCGTCTGGCTAGTGTCAGTCTTGTCGAACCAAAAAATCATGCCAGGAGTGGTAGTAGCTCAGTGGTTGAGTACCTGCTTCCCATGTACAAGGTCCTGAGTTCAATCCCAGTACCTCCTATAAATAAATAAATAAATAAAATTGAAAAAAAAGTTTATATTAAAAAATCATGCCAGCAATTTCTAAAAATTAAATATTTGGAATATTTTAGAACGATTTGATGAGCAAGTTGTGCTACAATCTGTCATATGGCAAGTAGTTCTATGAATTATATTGTGTGTGTGTGTGTGTGTGTATATATATATATATATATATATACATACAAAGATAAAAAGACAAGTTCAAGATTATTTTATTTTATGTTAGTTATATTGTGATAATATTAAAAGTTCTCTCTTTGCAAAAATAAATATATATTTGTATATGTACATACATAAAAATATATATAGAGAGAGTTTTATTATCATAACAAAAGTTAAATATTTTGAAATCACCTCTTAGCTATCTATCAGGTCTCTGTATATGAGTGCAGAGCTTCAACTTGATCTTGGGTTTGAAAGTTGTCCCTGGGTTTATTCAGAAAGAATCACAGGTTCCCAAAGGAACTGAATGGTCAAACAGTAAATGATAAATCTGTGACTAAGCAAAATTCCTACAAACATTTTATTGCGTTTTAAAAATCACCTTTAATGAGGTATAATTTATGTATAATGAAATTCACCAATTTTCAGTGTACCATTCAGTGAGTTTTGGCAAACTTATGCATCATGTAATTGCCACTACATTCAATATATAGAACACTTGCATTGTTTCCCAAAAGTTCCTCCTGCCTCTTTTCAATCAATCTCCTCCCCTCAACCCTGGCTCCTGGCAACCACTTTCTTTCTGTAACAGGAGTTTTGCCTTTTCTAAAATTTTATGTAAATTTAGATGGAGTCATTTGCATCTGTCATCTTTCACTTAGAACAATGCTTTTAAAGTATATTGTTATTGTTGCACATATCAGCAGTTCATTCCTTTTATTTTATTTTATTTTTTGCTGAGTAGTACTCCATTTCATGAGTGTACCACAATTTGTTTATCCACTCACCAGCTGATGGGCATTGAGTTATTTCCGTTCTTGGCTATTGTGACTGAAGCTGATATGAACATTTGAGGACAAGACATTGTGTGGATATAAGTTTTCATTTCCCTTGGGTAAATACTTAGGAGTGGAATTTCTGGGTCATGTGGTACATATATGTTTAACTTCCTAAGAAAACTGCTAAATTGTTTCCAAAATAGCTGTACCATTTTGAATGCCCATCAGCAATGTATGAGAGTTGCAGTTACTCCACATCTCACCAATACTTGATATTGTCAGAGATAATTTTTAAATTTTGGCCATTCCTAGTAAGTAGTAGTGATATATCGTTGTGGTTTAAGTTTGAATTTTCTTCATCACTAATGATGTTAAGCATCTTTTCCTATGCTTATTTCCATTGGGTTAACTTCTTTAGTGAAATTTCCATTCAAACTTTTGCTCATTTTTTAAAAATTAGGTTGTTTGTCTTCTTATTAATGAGTAGTATGAGTTCTTTACATATGATGATTGTAATTCTTATTTGAAAAATATGTAGTTTGCAAATTTTTATTTTTTTACCATGCTATGGTTTGTTTTCTCAGTTAATTTTCTCAACAGTGTCTTTTGAGCAGGGGCAGATTTGAATTTTTATTACATCCAATTTATCATTTTTTTTCTTTCATGGATCATGCTTTGGGTGGCATATCTAAAAGCTTTTGCATAAACCAAGGTCACAAAGATTTTCTTCTACATTTTCCTCTAAAAGTTTTATAATTTCAATGTTTACATTTAAATCTTTGATACATTTTGAGTTGATTTTTATGTACAGTGTGAAGAAAGTGTCTATTTCTTGCATGCGGCTACCCATGGTCACAGCATGATCTGTTAAAAAGACCAACCCTCTCCACTGAATTGCATTGGTATCATTGTCTAATGTCAATTCCAACAAATCAAGGGTTTATTTCTGGGCTTTGTAGTCTTCGTAATTGATTTATATGTTTATTCTTATACCAAGACCACACTGTCTTGATTATTATAGCTTTTTAGCAAGTTTTAAAAGGTCTAATTCACAACAGAAGAGAGACTGGACTCAGAGGCATGGGAAAAGAGATTCATAAGCAGATTTCTAGAAGCTAGAAAGGAGGCGAAAATGCCAGACTAGAAACTATAAATTTAACAGAGAATGTGAGTGAAAGTGGGGCAGAAACTGTCAAAAATAACTTAAGTTCAGCAGATAGAAAAGTCCCCTTGCCCTCCTATCTCCCACAACCACAAACAGCTAGATATTTATCTTCTGGCCAAAAACCCAAATGCTCTGTCCGTTTCTAAATTGCATAAGCCAGGGATAAAGTCAACATAGATCGTGCTACCCAGAGCAAAGCTTTCCACAAACATTTTAGCATTTAGAGACACCTATGCCTAATGACTGGCTGCCCCCACTCAGGCAGCAACCCCACCCACACAGAGCTCCCAGAAAACTAGCCATGACCTCATTCTAACATAGAAAGGGACAACTAGGGTCCCCTAACTTTTTTATTTTTTAAGGAGGTACCAGGGATTGAACCTGGGACCTCATATATGCAAAGCAAGCAATCAACCACTGAGCTACATCCGCTCCCAGGCTCTCCCAAGTCTTAATGAAGAAATAAAATATAAAAGAGATCAAGATAAGCCAACAGAAAAATGAGATCCCAAGGGAAACAGTTATTTTAGTAGACAGAAGAGAACATAAAACAGAACTCAAATTAATATCCCCAGAGAGATTAGGGAAGATACTGCTCAATTAAGCAAGAATAAGAATCAATTAACAAGGACGTGCTTTGAGAAATTAAAAAATATGAGTTGTAAAATGAAAAGTTTACCACCCAGCACCCAGAATTTGTTTTTTAATACCACTCTCCAATTAAAGGAACCAGGGCTCCCTGGAGAAATGGCTGATTCTGTGGCTGGGACAGGAAACACACAAGAAAACCCTGGAGAATTTCGTAAGCTCTAAAATGAATACGTGTTAAAATATAAAACAGAGCAATCCAAAGAAAAAAATTAATAATGTCAAAGGAACACAAGATGCAATTAAAAGTCCTTCCAAAGGCCAAACCTGGAATGATTTAAGCAACAAAATGATGTAGTATTGGATTATAACCCGAAGTATAAAATAAATAGCCATGAGTCTAACTTCATATAAATAAGTGCCTGGATAAATTTAAAATGAGGAAGAGTAGACAAAACTCCCAGACAGAAAAACTCTAAATAATTTATCTACATAGCCTAATCATCCCTTAAGTGTCACCTGCTCATAGTGACATCCTTCCAAAGAGTCCAGCATGGACAGAAGGATAAAAAGAGTAACTTTACTCTGGAGAAACTTGGCAACCACCACCTCAGCCAGGTGATCAAAAGTTAAAATCCTCAGGGCCAAGTCGTGTTGATAGTACATGCCCTTGATATGCTGTGATGAGAATGGCACTTGACATGTGGGCTTCCTCTCTAAAAAACATAACCCTAATCTAACCAAGAGGAAAACGTCAGACGAACCCCAACTGATGGGCATTTTATCACAATACCTGATCTCTACTCTTCAAAACTGTCAAGTCATCAAAACCAAGGAAAGTGGGAGAAACCGTTATAGCCAAGAGTGGCCTATGGAGACATAATATAATATGGTAACCTGGGTGGGATCCTGAGACAAAAAAAGGACATTAGGTAAAACCTAAGAAATTCTGAACAAAGTATGGACTTTAATTAACAGTAATATATCAGTATCAGTTCATAAGCTGTAACAAATGCACCATAATTATATAATAAGTTAACAATAGCGGATGGATGTGGGGTATATGGGAACTCTCTTACTATCTTCACAACTTTTCTGTAAATCTAAAACTATTCTGAAATTTTTAAAAATGATTTTTAAAAGCTTAAGCATTCACCAGAAAAAGAAAATCAAGAACAAATGAAGAACAAAAAAATCAAGGAAATGAAAAATATGAGATGTAAACGAAAACATAAGAAGAGTAGATGGTCAAGCCAGAAGACCCAAGATAAATTCCAGAGAGAGAAATTATAAGGGATAAAATTATATATAAAAAAAAAATTCGGAAAGAATTTCCCCAAATTAAACCTTCAAACAGAAAAGGCATGTCATGTGTTGCACAACTTGAGTGAAAAGAATACTATAACTAGCAATTCTCTCATGCATTTCAAAACACCAAAGGATCGAATCCCAGTGAAGACAGGAGGAGAAGGATGAGAAGAGAGGGCAGGAAACAGACACAGAGAGCTGCCCAGCGAATGGCACAAAAACAGCAAAAACAGGGAGGGGGGTGTTAAAAAGGTTGTAAATAAATCAATCCTTTAAAAAAGTATAAGGGAGAAAGGTACAGACTATAGTTAGTAGTGACGCTTTGACGATGCTCTTTCATAATTTGTTAGCAAATGTTTCACAACAATGCAGGGTGTTTGTGGTGAGGTGACATGTGGGAGCCCTGTATGATGTTATGCATGTTTGTTTTGTAAGTTCTCAACGTTTATTAAACACTTATAGTTTATGTATGTTCATGTATGAATGAGATAACTCAATAAATTGTTTAAAAAAAAAAAAAACACCAAAAGATGAAAAACAAAACAACAAAACCTGAAAGCAGGTCACCAGCAAAGAACTGAGAATCAGACTAGCCTAAAGCTTTGGCCTAGCCACCCAGTATGAAAGAACAATACTTTTCAAGTGAGGGAAACTGATTTTTAATCTTAGCATTTTTGACCCATGCAAACAATTATTCAAATGTGGAAGCGTATCAAGGCATCTTTAAGTATGCAAGGACTCGGAAACTTTGCCTCCATAGTACTCTTTCTGCAGAAGTTACTTGAGGGTGTGCTCTCCCCAAATGAGGATATAATCTAAGAAAGAAGAAAAAAAATCTAGGAAACAGTAGGTTCAAATTAGGAGAACAAAGAATTTTCTATCCAGAGACTACTCAAAGACGGGAGAGCAGCCAGTCCAGATCTGATCAGGAGCACGGAGGCATTCAATTTTTTAAAATGTTATTATATAAAACCTAGTTTTTATGTTTAAGTCACTGCAAGAATTAATTATAAAAAAAACTTTAACAAGGAAAATGCTAGCACGCTGCACTCTTTGCGTCTCCGAAGCAGGGATGTGCTGATTAGTGTTAAACAAAAAAACCAGAACGCACCCAGTATGCAAACCCAGTGTTTGCTGAATTCTGTGGTGTAAATACTCTCACTGTGCCTGATTTCAAGCAACCAAAGTGAAGTCACTGAACACAGACCTGGGAAGAGATGAAAACAATCGGTTCTAGTGAGCCCATAAGAGCCAGCTCTGTCACACCCCTGCAAAGTGACAGGTATTTGCAGAGAATAATAATGGAAGGATTCACTATCATTTTCAGCTTTTACAATCTGGTATAAGCAAGGCACAGAAGACTTCATTATGGCTCTAGAAGAGACGGTAAAAAGTAAAAATACAGATGTGGAAAATCAGGATATGGAAGTGGGGAGAAGGGTTAAAGGAAAGAGAATGAACTGGTTCCCTCATCTTACAAGGTGGGGAGCCCATAGTTTATTCTACATAATTAGCTTGAGGAGTCAAGATTTGAGTATGTTATTTCAAGTTACAAAGATGAAATAAAGACAATGAAATATTTAAGGCACGTATAATTTTAGTGTTAGAAACCCAGAGGTGCCAAAGTGGCTATTTCTCTATAAAAGAACTTAACTCATAGCTCAAGCAACCGTTTCTGCTCCTGGAACCAGACTCGATCTTGCCGAGGTGAACTCGGTGACTTCCAGAGTCTGCTCAGTCCCGCTTGAGTAAAAGTTCCATTTGTTACAGATTCTCCCTCTCTTTCCTTCTTCTCTTCCCGGGATCAATAGAAACATCTGGATGTTTTTCTGCATCATCCTTGTGACTGGGCTTCAGGAAACTTCCCTCAGGCTCAACTCTGACCTCTTCGAGGGCACCCACCCTCACCCCCAACCTTAGAAACTCCTGTCCCTAGAATATGGCCCCGGGTGGGCCAAAGCTCCATTCTCTTCTTCTCATCCTCTATCTCTTTCCTCAAGCTCTCTCCCCATCCTAGAAAAGGACTTTAGCTCCTCTCTGTAAACTGTGGCTTGGGGGGGAATGACATGATAAATATCTTTTCAAATCTTTTGTTTTGCCAGGACCTGGGCTCTTGTACACAAACCTTTCTGCCTAAGGCCACTGCCCCTGCCACAGTCCTCCAGGTTCTATTTTTGAATCAAATCCTGGGCACAGACTCTTTCCTTCTTTGAAAGCTCTTACTGTAAGGGTTCTAATGTTATTCTCATCCTTCTGAGCTCATGGGCACCTCTGACCCAATTGGAGGAGGGCCCAGTTCAAGGATTTTCAAGGCGTGATGGTGGAGCACGTGGTTAGCTCTTGGAGCTAAATGGATTGAAAGGCTTTGGTGGGGGAAAGCAGATGTGGCTCAAGCGATTGGGCTCCCGCCTACCAGATGGGAGGCCCAGGGTTCGATTCCCGGGGCCTCCTGGTGAAGGCGAGCTGGCCCGTGCAGAGAGATGGTGCAGCAAGATGACGCAGCAAAAAGAGACACAGAGGAGAGACAACAAGAGACGCTTATTTGTTTTAAAGATTTATTTATTTATTTTCCTTTCATCTATTTTTAACCCCTCCCCCCCACACACACTTTTGCTGAGTTTTGTGTCCATTCGCTGGTCAATTCTCTGTGGCTGTTTCCCATCCTCTCTTCTCATCCTTCTCCTCCTATCTTCACTGGGATTTGATCCTGGGAAATTGCAATGTGGGAGAGAGGCTTTCTGCCACCTGTGCCACCTTAGTTCCTGGTTTTCCGGTGCGTCTCATCTTGGCTCTCCCTTGTGTCACTCTCCTGTTATGTCACTATCTTGCTGTGTGGCTTGGCGGGGCCTGATGGCACACCTGCACATGGGGTTTGGGGGCCCATGCACCTTCTATATTTTTCTTTATTTTACCGGGAGTTCTCGGGGATTGAACCCAAGTCCCTCCATATGGGAGATGGAGGCCCAACCACCTGAGCCACATCTGCCCCCATGAGACACTT